>JAOTQJ010000011.1:8746533-8805579 GCA_025642045.1 Solanum sejunctum | reverse complement strand
GATCTATGTTTTATGACAAACAATACGAAATTAAGTAGCCTTACCTACCTCGCTGTACGACCTCGTTATTACCTCAAGATAACCTTACCTTCCTTCAAATATTTATATACAACATAGTAGGTGATTAAACTAGCATTAGCATCTAATAGATACATCTTGGCATCCCAATCTCATAAAGAAAACACACACGGGCAACAAGCGGATAATTATGAACTCGAGCGTATTCTTGCAACCTTTCCGCCCCTAATCATATTATCTAATATACATTATCAAAAATATATCATATGCATGCTGTTTTAGTGCCATAACAACTTTACAATAGTCCACAAAGCACAGGAACCAACAATTCTATGTAACATAAAAATAGGCGGCATAACGTTACATCCCTTTGCTACATTATGACGTTGATGATTCCAAAACTTTACTAACTTCAACCAAACTATTTCCACAACATTTTTACATACAAACATTCCTAAAATAATTCATAGGAAGTCCTCAAAGTAGGTGGAGGATGTGAGACCATAGTCCTCAATCAATCAGCCCACAAGTTCCAATTACGAGAACAATTATGATATTACACAAGAACTTACTTTCGCGGACTGTAGAAATGGTGCAGTAGCTTAGCTACATTACTAACAAACTATACCTTATTAAAAACATAAGTCTTACTTCATAATTCAGCCTACCAAGAAGAGAAAATCCTCTTAAATAACAAGAAAAGTTCACAACAATACTTAGGACACATGCTGTCCAAATTTCCAGCACAAACATACTAGCATATACTTCTTATTTTTCATAAACAAATCATACTAAACACATATGTAAACTTATTTACCACTACCTTCAAGGTGTAGGTCTTCTCCAAGAACCCTAGAAGTCCCCTTATGGTTGTGCTAGGTTAAGAAAGTGTAGAGAGAAGGTTTGTGAAAGCTGAAATTTTTCCAAGTCTAAGAATGACTTAAAGGTGCTATATGTAAGCCCTTTTAAAGGGGATTTTGGCCGACTTTCTTGTGTGGTTTAAGCCTTATATTATATAGGTGGTGATGCAGTAGTTTGGCCCTTTTAACTTGGGCCTAACTGGGTTCAAATTGGTTGGGCCTTCGTTGCCCATTTTTCCCTCTTTCTCTTAGTTAGTTTTGGCCCAAATTATCAAAGCAATTGTGATATCTTTGGGCTCTTTTAATATCCTTCTTGGGCTAAAATTATAGTCCATGTATGATGCTAAAACATGGGCCAAAGATACATCCTTAACACAGACTTTGTTTTATAATCGAACTTGAACAAATTCGACGTTGGGCCTTGTCTCCGTGTAGCTAGCAATTTAAGCTAAGCAAGTAGGTGACTCACCTGCTAGCTTCTTAAGTCCTACAAGCACCTCAATGTCTTACTTCATTTAAGGCCATGATCTTCTCAATTTGAAACAAAACATGTATACACTCAACCCTCTTAAGCGGTAGACGCACATATCCTCCTATAACATAAAATTCAAGTACTTTTGAAAATAGGCGCTAATTTGACCAAATCATATCATATTTCATTTGTATTGTACTAGTATTATAAGATATAGGGTGTTACAAATCGTAAGAGCAAAAGAGTGTGGGTAGAGTTCAAGGAAGATGAGTCACTATTACCCAAATGATATCCTACCCATCCTGAGCCTACATTACAACCCTGACAAAGTCCTTTGTGATCCTACTCTAGATAAATCAGCTGAACACTAATTTAGAATAAGGGAAAGGCTATATGTAGAAACTTGCCTGCCGTTTCTCACTTGTGAGTGTGAGTGTCCATTAGATCTCTAAAACTAATGGCCTAATTGTGTGTGCATAAGGACCTTCTTTATTGTAAGGGAAAATGGTGATGTTTTAGGCAATGATTAGCAATAACATTGGCAATGTGAGCATAAGCCTTGTCTTGAGCACTGTATAGTCATCTCTTGAAACTTCAAAATTGTTTAAGTAGTTTGTAGAAGCTTTGAAGATCGACGACAAGGGTAGAACATATGTGTTGCTCATTATGGCCCTATTTGTAAGCATTGAGCTTTGGAATGATTAATAGTAGATTTGCTTGAGGGAAAGTAAAATTTTAAGTTGGGTGTGTTGATGAGTCCATATTTTGGACTCATATAGAGCTTAAAAAGGGAAGAAAATATGGTCCTCAATGTACTATTATTCCTCATAGGTTCACTAGTCACTGTTATTATGTCAGGATTGAGGATAAAAGTGCACAGAAGGATAAGGCTCAACAACATATGACAAAGGAATAAAAATTCCTAAAAGACAGTAAAAGGTGATATCATTGACTCATTCGGCAGATTGCCTAATGGCGACACTAATCACCTAATATTACAGTATCTAGACCCCAAGTGCACAGCAAAAATGCTATGCTAATAAAGGTTTGGCAGATCACCGGACCGGTGATGCACAATCATGTCACCTAAAGTTGTAGAGACCAAGGCCATTATTAGTTGATTTAAAAGGCAGACAAATGCATATCTGGCATACCACCAAAGTGCTTGACAATGGTTGATCTTGACTTCCCTTTGGTCAAATGTGCACAAAATTAGTAAAATTGTATGAAGTTTAAGTTGGATTTGGAAAGGACTAATTGGTACGCTGGGAAGAATACTTGAGATAACATTCCATAAAGAGTACACTGAACCTTTTTTGTGAAGTACACTAACTTGGAGAAGAAAGGTTTTGAGAAATTGAAGATTGGGCAAGAGGAATTTGGGGAGTAGAAGAAGAGATTTCTGTCTATTTATTGTATTTTTCTCTTTACTCATTAACGTGGAAGCAAACATTGGTATTGATTTCTTACTTTTTATGATGTCTATCTAAAACCCCAATGTTGGGGGTGTATATATAAAAGGGCACTTGATTTATATTTCGGTCTTATCTATTTTGAGTGTTTTGTTCTTAATTTGAGTGAGTTCATACTTCTTGCTATTTTTAACCATAAAGTTTGAGGTTGCAAACTCTTCATTATGGTTAGATCTTTAGTTGTTGCACTAATTATGAGTGATTGGAGCGAACAAAGAGTAGGACAGCTTTAAATCTTTTGGGGTTTTGATTGAATGTCAGATTTTTAATTCAATGGATATGGTACTAGAACGTTTGCTTACAAATTGCTTAGGCCAAGCATATCCTATAGTGATTTTGCGTATGAAGCTATAACTAGTTCATATTAAACACCATTATTGTCTAATCTAAAGTAGTGGTTACAAGCAATTCTAGCTTACTCACATTATACTGGCACACTCATTCAAATAGTGAGACCCATTTGTTTAACTCTTTTTCTATGTTAGCACACCCCTGATACTATTTCTTAATTACTTGTTTAAATTCAAAATTAGCACTATAATTTTAGTTATGTTTTTTGCCAACACTTATATTGAAACTATATTTTCTTAGATTAATATGATACTTCTAGACTTGAACAACTATTCCTTGTGGTTTGACCCCGACTCCTTAGTTGGGTAAATTATGCAATAACGACCTATTGCCTTCTTACTAATTTTGAGGTACATTGAGGCAGACTATTAGGGGGATCCACTTTTGTATGGATGACCTCCACTGAATGTTTCGTTAGATTTGTTAATCTGGAATGTTGAATTTGATTTGATAGTATTTTTTATTTGCACCAATAGGACGCAAAATAAATTTTAAAGGTCCAATTGGAACTTGAGATTTTTGATCACAAATTCTGGTGCTGCAGCTGTCGGTGATGCTGGTCCCATGGAGCCTAGGCTTGTACATTCAGAGAGTTGTCTCATGTTAGAAATCCTTGCACCTATTAGCCTTGGTAACACCTATGACCTTGCTCTCTGCAGAGTCATTGACCAATGGACTTCTGCACCAGCAACGCTTTTCTTTCTCTTGCGACATCAAGGTCATCAGTGTGGCTAATATACTGATCAAATCATCAAGTTATCCTTTAATATTTCATTTTCATTTGTGAATGTTAGGGACCATTTCTTAGGAAATTTCTTGTGCTTTGCTTGTATTGATTTGGGTTTAGCTTAGGACATCATTAACATTGATATTGTTGCTTCAAAGCCATAAGTCTCGATTAATTTTTTCGTATTTAGATAGAAATAGGTTTATTAATCTTGGTGCCTGATTTGTTTTACATCATTTTAATGCTTGAATTATACTCATTTTGGGGGCACGAGTTACTTGAGCTAGTTTAAATCCTTTGATGGAGTCAATTATGGGATTCTTTGTGCAGGTTCCATAATGCCATTTTTTAGTTCATGTTTGACCTATTTTAATTATTATGTTCAGTTATTTTTTATCATATTAAAGTTATAATCATTAATTTGATAGTGTGGCGGTACTCTAAGGTAGTTCGAAAGGATAAATCTTCAATTTTATACATTTTAGAGGTAGTATAATCGACTTCGAGGTAGGCTATATCTTATCAATAGTAAACTATCCTTATGTTGGCGTTTTACATGGTGTTTATCTAGTTTTGGGAGGGTTTTTAGTATAATCCCCATTTAGTTGATAGAATTCTTGCTCATCTTATATGTTCAAGTACTTTCGAGGAAAATAAGCACGATTTACTTTGTCTACAATGTATTTCATGCATTGTTGAGTTTTATGCTTATTGTATTGTTATAGGTGATTTACTCTTCGCCTTAGATTAGATGTAGGCTAGTGATTGCCATAAAATTGCTACTTTGGTGTCAATATGTCTTGGAAATCCTCTGGCATTAACTTAGATAGTGTTAGCTTATTACTAAGTGATGTAAATGAGGGTGTTGTAATGAGAAGACTTAGATCGATGAAAACTCTATTCTTATTAAGTATGCATTCATAATCTCCTCATGTTGTGGTCCCAGTACATTTGGGTTGTGAATTCGAGACTTACTAGACTATTTGGGCTTGTCTTTAATCCAGGAGTGAGTCATTGGTGACTCTAGGGTTGGATGTCGACCCATGACATCCCTTGTGATGGTAAACTATCGATATTAGATTTTTCCTTTAGCGATATTTATAGTTATGGTTCTAGTTGTGACATATTACCTATAGTGATAGTTCAAGTTTGAAGCATATTATTTTTAGATAGGTTTGTGACTTAACAGCTAAGTTATATTGAGTTCTTTGAGGTGTATCGTATAAGTAAAATGTTAGAGATTGCTTCTTCTTCTAAGGTCGCTCTCTTCATTTGTTCAATACTTTGGAAGAAGAGGAGCAATAAACAAAGAGAGCACTTGGAATTGGCTCATTTCATGCTATGTTGTGGTTTCTCTATCTCTTAGTTGAAGTTAGGATAAGACCCTATAGTCTCTATCTAGTGTTCTTCTAGCTCAATATCAATATAAGTATCAATCTCTTTCCTTTCTTGTGTATGAGTTGAATTTTGAGTAATCGATGAGTCTAGTAAGGATTCTCCAACCAGTCGGTCACGTTTCGAGTTTTGATCCCCTAGTTCTAAAATGTACTTACTCTTAGATAGAAATAACTATAGCTCTTTAGGTTACTCATCAGACTTATGAGGGTCTATTTGGGTTATTTTTGTTTCAACTGTATATGAGTATACCTTCTGGGCTTATAGGAGTCTAGTTATGTTGTAGTTAGCCGATTTAGTTCATCTTTCCTCTTCATGTTAGATTACTGAGGCACATGGTTAGTCTCATCGCCATTATTGCTTTCTTTTGCCCTTTTTAATCATTTTACCCCTTTCTTTACATCATGTAATTACTTTCCAAGCTTAGTAGAGCTATGATACCTACCGAGTACTTGTTGTTTTGATACTTATGCTACATTCTGTATCTATATTTTCCTATTACATATTTGATTACCAACCAACAACTTCAATCATGTTCTAGCAGTTAGAAATTTGAGGGTAGGTTGATGGCATTCTATTTTGATTCACCTCCTTTTGTAGATAGTTTTTAGCTAGTCTTTTGTATTCGACACAACTAAGGGTAGATTTTGAACCTGAAATTATACCTAATGTGCGATATTAGCTCGAGAATAGACTAGAGAGGTAACTCCTAATCAAATTATTGAGTCACAACTAGCTTTTATTTTGCATTAGCTAGTAAGGTAGGGACTAGGCTAGCCATCACCTAGGCTAGAGATGGCACTAGGGCTTTAGGTGGCTATTGCCCAATTATTTGCTATGCTTGGAGGTATGTGACTATCTTCAGCTATACCAGTACTACAAATTCATTTGGTAGCAATAGTTTCCCAAGTTGAGGTGACACCAATACTTATCATTGCTCAGCTAATTATCATACTAGAAGCCAAGCCATTGAAGGAGCAAAGGATGCTTACAATTTGGTTAAGATGGACTCTTATGAGGTTTTCTGATCCTGTAGAGGACGATGCCTATGACTTCCTTCCTTTTATTAGCCAAAAAATATTAATTGTGATATATATGGCATCAAGGAATTTTACTTTATCATGGATCTACTGGTTTTATATGACTTACTAATACTCCCTTTTTAACACTTTGTTCTTACATAGAGTGGGGTGGAGAAATCAATTATAAGGAGAGATCAAAACTTTTTAGTTTCATAGAGTCTCGAGTGGCAGACTTTATGGCTTATCAACTTGATAGAAAAACTAGATAATGGTGGATGTTCTTTATGGAGTGTAGATCAACTGGATCCCCTCTAGTGACTTGGATCGAGTTCTTAGAGGCCTTCCTAGCCAAGTTCATATTGAGGAGTGTTAAAGATAAACTTTGAGCTCAATTTGCTAGACTAGAGTAGCTCTGAGCTCAATTGCTAAACTAGAGTAGGTGTCACGATCCAAGCTAGGCCCTAGGTGTGTCATAATAACCAAAACACCAACAGGCCCTAACTAATCCATGTTAGCATATTGTTAAACATATATAAAATAATTAAAGTAAAAATTAACAATTTCTAATAGAGTGCTAATAAGGACTCAAGCTGTAATTGTCTCGGGAAAGGAAAGAAAGTCAAACCAATTTCCGTATAGATGGAATTGCACTTTAAGGTTTGGTCTAAACATGCCTCTAGTATACATGGGCATGGGATTAGTAGATGTTCCTAGATTACCCTCAACATAAAGAAAGAAATAGTCTCAAGGTAATAAAAAAGTAACATGGGCTTGCTCTTGTAGTATGGGGACTCACCAAGCAAAGTCTTCAATAAGATCCGGACCATCTACTAAATGAATGAGGAATGTTAGACCATACATTGTAAAATAATATAGGAAAGAGTATACGTTAGTACTTATAGTATACTAAGTGTGTGAATAATACATGAATAAATATGAAATAATATAGTACATGGGACATGTGATACAAGACCATAGTGATGTAGCATGAAGTAAATATGAGGTGAAACATAAGTAAAATCATGTGGTGAATGCATGAAATCATAATAAGAGATTCAAGTAACTTAGTTATTTTGTAAGACATCAACCTTAACCAGTAATTAGACCATAAGGGCTATAATATGGAATCTGATATAACTCTCACATCGAGAAGATAGAGGCTACTTTACCTAGGTAGCCTTTGTGATGGTACTTTTATCCAACATCATGAGTTAAATATGGTTATGCTATCTAAGCCTATAAGGAAACTTATGGTGACACGTAATTTCAGGTTAGAGATTGCAATAAGGATTTTCTTTAGAAGATAACCTTAGCATATTCTTGATCGAACGCTACCTCAAGACTTCCTAGTGATAAGTCAAATACTAACTAAATAGTAAACCATAGTACATTAAAACAATGTAAAACATTTCTTAACTTGAGTCACTAAAACCATCATTCATATATAGTAGCTCATTAAAATCCTTGGTGATTCACTAGTATGAGAATTGCCTTATCACATTTAGAGTTCATAATTAGGTGAGAAAATCTTTTCACCAACATTTTTTATTTATAATTTAAGGACTTTCATAAATCATAAGTAAACATTTTCATAACACTTTGGTAAAGTCTCTTTCATTTATGATTATAGTTCATAATAGACTAAGGTAGTTTTCATGGTTCCATCTCAAAATATTCTTAAAATATATCATTTAATAAAATCATGCATAATTACAATGAAAATCGTCAATTGAAATCATTATTGTAGGAACCCACGTTGATGTTTATAAAGTTCCTTTTTTCCTCTCTCTTTAGCCCGATGTCTCTTATCCCTAGGAGTTATTCCTCCTCTAGTAGGCCTTTTTTTTTTTGAAAACTCTACTTATTCTGGTATGAATGAGACCTATATTTCTTGATTAGTGGAACTCCTTATGATTATCATTCTAAAATAATGTAAAACATCAAAATTGAATTGTGCTATATATGTAGAAAGTGTATACAATAATGATGTATTTGGCAAATCAAGTACCATGGTCTAGTAATCAATCATTCTGATTAATTGATAATATTAGTATAAGTTGGAAATTTTATACGTGAGGATCCAAAATTAATCCTCTGATACCTATTTATTGATGTACCTAAGATACTTTTCCTCAGGCTCCTGATAAAGACATAATATGAATTGGATTAAAAGGGCCAGTCATCCTAAAATTGGAAGTCATATCTTGGTGCACATATTCACTTGTAGGAAATCATATTTCAATGGATTGACATAATTTTTCTACAGCATGGACATTTTCATAATGATGGTATTTTTCAAAAATCAAACTTTTCTAGTTCAAGACACTGTAGAACAATTGAAGGGATTCAGAAGCAAATGTGTAAATCACTGGTTTCCAAAAGATATCAAAGAATTTCTTGGGGAACCCCAAAAAATCTTGTAGAAAAATTACCTGTAAACATTTAAAATCATGCAATTGACATTAAATTATGTGTAAATATATCAATAAACATACTATATGTCATAGTTCATGCATTAAATGAAAATCATAAGAACCTATAAAATCTCATACTTGGGATTAATTGAAAATGTGAAAGATTCTTTACGCTATATGGATAGAAGGGATCTATGGATGAATGAATACTCACATATCTTGATCCAATTGCTTGAGAAAATTGAAAAATGCTTGAAAGATTATGAAAAGATTGGAAAACAAATCCTTACTTGGTCATCATTGGAGGTTTGGGAAAATTTTTAAAGGAGGAAGTTTTGAATTGGGGTGGAAATTGAAAGAATGGGAGGTTGGTTAGATGAAAACCCTTAAATTCTCATCTAAAATTAGTAAAAAATGACATAGTATAGAAGCTTAGGGAGATAGAGATGTCCAATACACCCTCAATTAAATATTGCGAATGGACAAAAAGAGATGTCCAAGTCTATGACACATAGTTGTTCCTCCATAGTTCATTTCTTAGTGAGTGAGGATCAAGATATATTTTCAACAGAGTTCGACCAAGTCCCCAAAGCAGACTTGGTGCAAACTTTACTATCCCGTAGTTTATTTTCAAAAATTGCACAACTAAATATCCTGCTCACATAATTCATTTTTTAAAATTTTCTTCTTTTTTTCCTTGTTTGCTTTCAACTTATGGGTAATTATAGTAGGGCTCCATAAAAGTATTAGAGTATGAGGCTAGATTCCATGTGGTCTCCATGCATGTTACCATAATTTTACTTACTGAGTCGGACAAAATCTATTACTTTGCCAGTGGATTAAGGTTACAGTTGTACATTGAGACTAATATGGCTTCAGCGAGTAGGTCATTTTTAGATGTTATTAATCACAATTTTACTATTGAAAAATTTCATCGAAGGGCCCAAGAGGGCAACAATAAGATGGCTATCAACAGGGAAACTATAGTGACTCCCAACCTAAGGGGAAGACACTTATAGTAGACCTCACCAGTATTACTAGTAGTAGGGGAAGTCTTGCATCTTTGTTCAGGCAGTATTCTAGACATAGAAGGCGAATAGTCTAGTTTAATTTGTTCTGTTGCATGATAGACTTTGAGAGGATTATATTCAGGTTCTTTGAGCCATATAGGTTGTTTTTTTGGAGGTTATTTTTCTTAGGGATGTTATGATTTTGGAGAGCTTGACCATTAGTATAGAGAGTGTTCTTAGTGTGAAATGATCAAGACTACTCCTTAAGAAACTCCATTATTTTCAGTAATAGCACCTTCAGCTAGAGGCAGTGTTTAAGGTTCAGGTTGTAGGGGTGGTCACTAGGGGACTCAAAGAAGGTTACAAAGAGAGAGGTAGATAAGATGCTTAGTTCAAAAGAAAACAAGGTAATTTTTATACAACTTCAACAAGGGTGGATACTAAGGCATCAAATGCTATTATTACATGTACAATTCTGATATGGCATCAACTCGATTCTTATATGCCATTAACCTATCTTGGCTTTATGTGATCTAGGTTCTACCTATTCTTATGTCTCTGTTTATTATGATTCTTGGTTTGGTTTGTCTTCTACAGCTATAATAGCATTTTTATATGTTTTGACCCTTGTAAGGTGAGCCTTTAGCAGTAGGTTGGGTGATAGATCATGCTTGGTGACTCTACAGGGGTGCCACACTCAAGTTGGCTTATTATTTTAGATATACTTAATTTTGATGCTATTCTAGGCATGGGGTGGTTATCCATCTGCTATGTAGTCTTAGATTGCTTTACCATATAGGTTACCTTAGCCGTGAGTTGTTTCCATCTAGTGGTATGGTGGGAGGCTGATTTAGTCACAAGTTAAATAGGGATATTTCTAATGTTTTGCCGAAGGTTAGCATCCAACAGGTGTTTAGACAATTTGTCTTATGTGTGCAATGTTAGTATGGAGGGTGATGTCCACCTAAAAGTACTTCAAAAATATTAAGAAGTATCGCGATCATAATCATATATTTACTCAACAAGGAGTTTGGGTCAAACCCAATAAGGAACGGTTGGTTCAAGATTAGAAGTACTAAACTGGCCTAAAGAATTGTAGCATTAGTAAAAAGGGATTTGAACAATAATTAAAGTGAACACGATTATAACTGTTGTTTTTAATACTAATGGAATAGGATATCTTAGGGTTGTGTTAACTCGGGACAAGAGTTTAACAAATGAGTCTTATAACTTCAATGAATATGTCAGTCGAATGTGAGTACGATAGAATGCTAGTAAGTACTATTTTATATCAGACAATAGCAATGTATCACATGAACTTACTATAGCTTCATATGCAAAATTACATAAGAACACACTTGACCCTAAGTAATTTATAAGCAAACCATCTAATACCTTAGTTGTTGAACCAGTATTAGACATTCAATCAAAACCTACAATATTTCAAGCTATTATATTCATTATCCACTCTAATTATTCATAATTAATGCAAAAATTGAAGATCTAACCATAAGTTTGCAACCTGAAGATTTTAGTTAAACATAGCAATGAATAGGAACTCACTTCAGTCAACACTAAAACATTCAAAACTAATAAGACCCAATTAAGAATCAAGTACCTATGTCAATTACAAACCCTTAACATTAAGGGTTTAAGCTAGGCATCATTACAAGATAAATTAAGTACCAAAAGTAGCTTTCATTGCAATGGGTAAAGAGTAATACAAAAAATTAGAAAGAGTCTCTCCTCTTCTTGCTCCAAGTCCTTTTTACCAAGCTTGGTTCCCAAAAACTCTTCTCCAAAGATAAAGTCTCCTATGTACTTTTCTCTCTAGAAGAAAGGTTCAGTGTACTACTGTTTTAGCTTTGTGAATTATGTACAAATTAATCCTCCAAAGTTTCCTTTTATACTCTGTACAAAAATAGTTGAGTTTGTATATGATTTCACCAATCAGTGGTCAAGGTTGACCATCACCGAACACTTTGGTGTTCAGCCAAATGTATACTTGACTGTCTTTTAAAATATCTGTTGTACGCCTTAGTCTCTACAACATTAGGCGACATGACTCTGCATCGCCAATCCTATTTGGTGATCCATCGAACCTTTTCCTATATCGCCTTTTAACTCAACATTTGAGGGGTCAGACCTTATAACATTAGGCAGTCTGTGTCCACTTTTGGTGACTCGCTGAATCATTCAGTGGCAATACTTTTTAAGACTTTTTGGCACTTTTGTTTCTTTGTCCTGTATTATAGAGTATTGTCCTTCTATGCACTTTTCATCATCACTCCCAGCATCAAATACACAGATTAGTAAAATGTCTGAGGCGCAATAGTACATTGAGGACAATATTTTCTGGCTTTTAAAGCTCTCTATGAGTCTAAAATATGGACTTATCAACAACCCCAACTTGAACTTTTGCTTGCCCTCAAGCAAATCAAATATCAATCAATCCAAAGCACAATGCTTGCAAGTAGGTCATAAAGAAAAGCACATACAATCCTCTCTTTGTTGTCAATCTTCAAAGCTTCTACAAACTACTTAAGTGATTTTCAAGCCTTGAGAGATGATTAAAGAGTTTTCAAGACAAATCTTTGCTCATAATTACCAATATGATTGCTAATCACTGCGCAATATCATCATCACTTTTCCTCACAACAAAATGATCCTTATGCACTCCAATCATGACATTACTTTTAAGGATCTAACAACACTCACACTCCCAAGTGAAAAATAACATGCAAATTTCTACTTGTAGGCTTACCCTTATTCTTAATCAATTTTCACTCAATTTCATCCTGACTAGGATCACAAAGGACTTTGCTAAGTCTGTATTGTAGGCTAAAGGTCAGGCAGGATAGCATTTGAGTATAAGTGACTTATCCCTCCTTGAACTCTATACACAACTCTTTATTCTCATGATTCTTTTACTTTCCTTTCTCTTTTCTTCCTAATGATATCATTTTGCATTGAATATCAATCTTAAGTGTCCCCTATGCAACTATTGTTTTGGAGGGTCCTATTTTCAAGCAATTTCTTTCTTTCTTCTTCTTCTTCAAGCATTTGTTTTCTTCTTTTTCTTTTTCATCATGCATGGACTCCTCCACTTCTTTCTTGTCTATGTTCCTCAAACTTTAAAATGAGAGACACTTCTTTCTTACCAACACCCCCAACTTTGGCCTTTGGTGTCACATCCCAAGAGGGTACCCAAGACGTGGCCGACACTTAAAGACTATTGCTAGTCCCCAAGTGAACCACTTGGACTCATCATAATCATTCAATCAATAAACTCTATTAGTCACTGGAAGACATAAAGAATGTAAGCTAGCACATCACTCTAATCTCAAATAATAATAATATAATTAAAGACTAGTACAAAGAACTATCTCACAATCTTAACAATCAACATTCCACTCGAATCTATGAAACATATATCAATATAAAATGGTGCCAATGACAGATCCATAGCTACCACAATCCAAATAATAAGCTAACAAATGTCTAAGTCTAAAGCAAGATGAAAATAACATAATGAATCCTCCAAAGTCAGGGAGGCTAACCAATAAGCTAAATGTCTTAGATTCTCAATGATGCGCTTGTTGATGATCTCTAATCCCTATATTTGCATCATAAAATAATGCAGTATCAAGTGGCATCAGTACGTGGAATATACGGTATGTAAAATAGCTAAATAAAACTAAAACAAATAGAATAATGTGAAACATCAATCAACATCAAGGATAATAACAATCAACATACCAAATGATAGAGAAATAAGCATAAACAAGGGATTTGGGACTCAGGACAAACTTTTATATCATAACATCAAGATACAAGAGAGTCAAGACTCATAACATAGATACATTTCGTGTCCAACAACACCTCTACTATATAGATAAGAGCGGGGTCCAAAACAAGCAACCAGACTCATCCTCATAGTCAATACATAACTAGAAGAAATATAGTCTTAATATATAGCAAAAGATCATAAACAATGTCCTTGAAATATAGCACTCACCAAAAAGCTTGTAGGACAATCGAACTAGCCACGTGGAGGAGGAGGAGGATCTAGCGGTGCTCTGGTTCCTACATGGTGACATCATGTAGGCATAGAATATGCGTTAGTACATTTGAATATACTAATTATGTAGGATATAATGCAACAAGAGATAGGCAACGTAGGCAAAATGCAAAATCGTAAGCAATGAGTAGCATACTAATAATATGATATGTATGAATGATACTTGAAGTAAAATATGCTTATATAGAACATCATGTGTAAGAAGAGACCACTAAACTATTGGTGGATTGTCACACCCTACTACCCTTGGTGATTAAGGTACAAACCCCATCAATTGGTTATTGGATCGTTGCACCCTATCACCAGTGGTGACAGAGTATAAACCCCTCGATAGGTTGGTAGAACATCGCACCCTACCACCCGTGGTACCGGAGTACAAACCCCCCGATAGGTTGGTAGATCATTGCACCCTACCACCTACGGTGCCAGAGTACAAATACCCGATAGGTTAATGGGTATAAACCGCCGACAAGGTTGATGGATAGTCACACCTCACCACCAATGGTGCTAGAGTACAAACACCTTGATAGGTTCTCAAGGCACGAATCCCTTGGCAAAGTTACATGGCGCGCAACCCCCGACTAGGGCATGGTCACATTCCAACACTATATAGAGAATACCATATGCATACATTCATTTCATCATCATATCATTATTATATAGTCATTCAGCTCATAAGATATGCATTGGATCTTTAATTCCTCAAGAAACCATAATTGGATATTTTATCAAACGCTTAGAGGGTGTGTAATGTTAGTGTAAAACCATGCAATTTAAAAGGGAAAGCATGCTAGAAAATTCAATGTAAAGCCTTTAATAGATACTTGTTAAAACCCTCGAGCAATATACATCCAAACCCTTCATCAAATCTTATAATAGATCTTGGTTTCATAGCCCAAATCATAGCAAAACAATCACAATTTTTATAAACCCCAACATAGTGTACAGTAATTTTCATAATAAATAAGACCTATGTGTAAATCATCTTTAAATCATACAAATTTAACTAAAAGGGAGCTTGGCTATCATGGACAAAAGGAATCCATGAAAGAAACCCACATACCTTAGCTTTGGAGATGAACTTAATGAAGATTGGAGATGGAGACTTGAAGTTTCCGTGCAATCCTTAAGGATATGGAAATGGTTTAGAGATGATATGAGGGTGAAAATGGCTAAGTAAAGGTGTTTTAACCTTTAGGAACACTTAGGCCCAAGACTTAAAAGTCTTAGACCAAAGTCAAAACTGGGCCAAAATTAACACTAGTGCGTGTCCTTGGTGCGTCGCGCCAGGGGCGCGAAAAGCTCACTGGAAATCATCACTTGAATAAATGAAATTGATAATCGTTTGCTCTTAAATTTGTGTTAGACCCATTTTCTACTCAAAATGACCCCCTGAACAAGAATATGAAATCAGATTTTTGATATCGTGCACGAATTTTGAGATATATGTAAATTACAATTCTGCACACTTCTGAGGCACATTTGCAGGCAATTTTTGGGGTCATTACAATATCTACCATTTGGGAACATTTGTCCCTGAATGTCAAGAGATGCATATAAGAGACACAAACATGAACATTTCAGCCCACATAGAGATGCAACAATGCACTTAAACATCATTTCAAAAATCTAATCATAAGTGTAAAATCATCATGAACTTGTGAATTTAAACATAAACATATGTAATGACATAAGGACTGAACTTAAGTGTTGAGGTCATATAAAAGACTTAGATCATACCTTAAGTTTGAGTGGAGCAAAAAAGGTAAGGATATTACTTTTGCATGTCTGCCTCAGCCTCCCAAGTTGCACTTTCCACTTGTTGATTTCTCCAAAGGACCTTAACAGAAGCCACCTCTTTGTTTCTCAACCTCTTCACTTGCCTATCCAAAATTTGAACCAGAACCTCTTCATATGTCAAATTGTCTTCAACCATACCCACAACATCAAGAGGCACAATAGCATTTAGATCACCAATACATTTCCTCAATATAGACACATGAAACACCAAAACCAGATATATTTCTCTAGGCAATTCCAACTCCTAAGCTACCTTGCCAACCTTTCTCATAACCCTATAGGGGACCATATATCTTGGGCTCAGCTTGCCCTTCTTACCAAAATGGACAACACCCTTCGAGGGTGGCACCTTCAAATAGACCCAATCATCAACCTTGAATTCAAGCATCCTTCTCCTCACATTAGCATAAGACTTTTGACGGCTTTGGGCCATCTTCAATCTTTCCCTAATCATCCTAACCTTCTTAAGAGCTTCCATAACCAGATCTGGTCCTAATAAGCCCATCTCACCAACCTCAAACCAACCCATCGGTGATCTATAACGTCTACCATAGAGAGTCTCAAAAGGATCCGTACCGATGCTAGAATGATAACTGTTGTTGTACACAAACTCAATCAATAGGAGATGATCATCCCAACTACTTTTAAGATCCAACACAGAAGATCTAAGCATATCCTCAAGAGTTTGGATAGTACTTTTGGCTTGATAATCCATTTGAGGGTGGAAGGCCATAGAAATCTTAACTCTAGTACCAAGATCCCTTTGGAAAGATCTCCAAAAATATGAAGTAAATTGAGCTCCACGATCCAATATGATGGATAAAGGAACTCTATGCAATCTCACCAAGTCATAAATGTACAACCTAGCATACTCTTCAGCCATATATGTGGTCTTAACCGGTAGAAAGTGAGTCGATTTCATCATCCGATCAACTACAACCCAAATTGAATCAAAATCTTTTCTACTCTTGGGCAACCCAACGACAAAATCCATATTTATCAGTTACCACTTCCAAGACGGAATCTCTATGTCTTAGGTTAGGCTACCAGGCCTTTGATGTTCAACTTTGACTTGTTGACAACTATGACAATCGGAAACAAATTTGGCAATGTCCCTCTTCATGTCTCCCCACCAACGCATCTCCCTCAAATCTCTATACATTTTAGTAGAACCGAGGTAAATATAATAAGGCAAATTATGGGCCTCATCTAGGATCCTTTCTATCAAATCATCAACATATGGTACACATAACCTATCTTGGTACCTAAGGCTATCATCTCTCCCTTGGGTGAAAACCTCCACCTTACCTTCCTTCACCAAGGCCTTCAATTCTTACAAGGAAGGATCAAGATCTTGTTTAGCTTTCTCCTCCTCAACCAATGAGGATTTAGAACAATCAACCACAACAACAACACCATTACCAACCTCCTCTAATTTAACCCCCAATCTAGCCAACCAATGCACTTCCCTAGCCATCTTTTTATTACCAACATCAATATGAGTTAGGCTACCCATGACACCCTACTTAAGGCATCCGCAACCACATTTGCCTTATCGAGATGGTAATGCACACTTATATCATAATCCTTTAGAAGTTCTAGCAGCCATCTTTATCTCAAGTTGATATCTTTTTGAGTGAAGACATATTGGAGGCTCTTATGATTGGTGAACATATCCACATGAATACCATACAAATAATATCGCCATATTTTCAAAGAAAATACTATGGCAGCCAATTCAAAATCATGAGTAGGGTAGTTCTTTTCATGAACTTTGCATTGCCTATAGGCATAGACTATCACCTTACCATTTTGCATTAGCACACAACCCAAACCAACTCTAGAAGCATCACAATACACCATAAATCCCTCAAGTCTATCCAGCAGTGACAATATAGGAGTGGACACAAGATTATCTTTCTAAGTTTGGAAGCTCCTCTCATATTCATCAGTCCACACAAACTTAGCCTTCTTTTGAGTCAATTTTGTCATAGGGGAAGCAATAGAAGAGAACCCATTCAAAAACCTCCAATAATAGCCTGCTAAGCCCAAGAAGCTCCTAATATCCGATGGGGCCAATGATCTAGGCCAATTTCTAATCATATTGATCTTCTTAGGATCCACTTTAATACCATCCCCCGACATCACATGTCCTAGGAAGGCAACCTCCCTCAACCAAAATTCAAACTTTTCGTATTAGTATAAAATTTCTCCTCCCTCAATCTTTGCAATACAACCCTCAAATGATCCCTATGCTCCTCCTCACTACGAGAATAGATCAAAATATTATCAATGAAGACTACAACAAAGGAATCAAGGTAGGGTTTAAAGATCCTATTCATTAGGTCTATAAAGATGGCCAGTGCATTGGCCAACCAAAAAGACAACACAACAAACTCATAATGCCCATATCTAGTCCGGAAGGCCATCTTGGGAATATCACATTCCCTCACCTTCAATTGATGATACCCAGATCGAAGATCAATCTTAGAGAAATGGCTAGCCCTTTACAATTGTTCAAACATAACATTGATTCTCAGAAGAGGATATCTATTCTTGATCATGACCCGATTCAGTTGCTGATAGTCAATACACATCCTAAGGGACCCATCCTTCTTTTTTAACAAATAACATCGGTGCACCCCAAGGTGATTGGCTAGGACTTACGAACTCCTTCCCTAACAAGTCCCTCAATTACTCCTTCAACTTCTTCAACTCTACCAGGCCATATGGTAAGGGGGAAGAGAAATGGGTTGAGTATCGGGGAGGAGGTCTATGCCAAAGACTATTTCCCTTTCGGGAGGAACACCTAGAAGGTCATTTGGGAGGACATCAAGGAACTCATTTACAATTGGAACTGACTCTATGGGAAGGACTTTAGACTCCATATCCCTAACCCTCATAAGATGGTAAAGACACCCCTTAGATATCAACTTACGGGCTTTTATGGAAGAGATGAATCTACCCTTGACCACCACATCTTGACTCTCCCACTCAAGGATAGGTTCACTTGGGAATTGGAATTTGACCCTATGGGTTCTACAATTAATAAAAGCATAGTATGCATACAACAAATCCATCCTAAGAATAATATCAAAATCAACTATGTCTAACTCAACAAGATGACAAGGCAATATTTTATGCAAGATACAAAGAGGACAACTTCTATAAAATTTTCTAGCAATAATAGATGCACCAATAGGAGTAGACACCTCATATGACTCATGCAATAACTTGAGGCCAACATGGAACTTTTGGCAACAAAGGGGGTAATAAAAGAAAGAGTGGCACTCGGATCAATCAATGCATATGCATCAAAGTCAAAGATTTTTAACATACTAGTAATGACATTGTGGACTTGATCCACCCCTTGCCTCCCATACAAAGCATAAAAACAATTATGCCTTGGGGCACTATCTTGTCGGTCACCTCTCCCCAAAGAAACTGCATGAGTACTTTTTGGACTAACCTCTTTTCCTTTGTTGTGATTTCGAGGGTAATCCACCTTTTTATGACCTACTTCCACAACCAAAGCATGCATTAGTATCTCTTAAGAATCGACCCTTATGACCCTTACCACACCTGTGACACACCTCATTAGGAACCACAACACTAATACCTTGGGTCCTTGGGAGGTCATTGGCAAATCTCCTATTAGAAGCATGAAAGGACCCTTAGCCTTGGTGGATATGGCTACCCTTTTGGAACCTACCCGCGAAATGGTCCCTCTTAGCTTCATGACCCCTCATCTTTCTCAATTTCTCCCCTTCCATTTGCTCGCATAGGTCAAACGTGACAAGTCCATATCACTAATCAATATGGTGAACCTTTACTCCTTACTGACCAAGTCGGACACACCCATCACAAATATGTTCATCTTAGATCTTGGGTCGGCCACCAAATATGGAGCATATTTCCAAAGTTTGTCAAATTTGAGGGCATACTCCCTCACACTTATGGACCCTTGTCTCAAATTCATAAATTTCACCAACTTAGCTTTCCTAAGTTCATGGGAGAAGAACCAATTAAGCAAGGCCACCTTGAACTCCTCCAAAAGTACCACATAATTGACTCCCTTTTCCTCCTTCCATTGGTTGTACCATATTTGAGCTACCCCTTTGAGTTGGTAAGCTGCCAACTCCGCCTCATTCTCTGGCCTCACACCCACAATAGACAAAATCTTGTAAATTTCATCAATGAATTCTTGAGGGTCCTCACTCACCTTTGACCTATGGATTTCCAAGGGATTCATTCTCATAAAGTCTCTCATCCGAGAGGCTGTTATAGGAGCATGAGGGAATTGGGCCCCTTGATTGGCTTGATTTGCCACCACTAATGCAAACAATGTGAGATCATCCCTAAGCTCTCCATTGGCCAATTGCTCCTTGGGCGTGCAGGCTCATTTTCCCCTCGTGTTAGGCATGATCTAGCCTAGCAAAGAACAAGCATTATGCGAGGAAAGCTTACTTCAACTCTATATTATGACTTAGGACATGAATAAGAGAAATATTTCTTGACACGTCTCATACCCTCCTACTCATAGTTGTAGTGCATAACCCAATCATAAATATGACTCTAATCAACTGCGATGTGTTGGACTCCGAGGATCTCACGACCTAGTGCTTTAATACCATCTTTATCATAACTCAAGCCTAGGGCCTAGATATGACCAATGAATGGAGAACACAAAGGTACTCCAAACAAGCTTTATAGCATATCATTACACATCCTTAGTCTCGAAAGCAATTAAAATGATAATGAGAAATAATGATAAACAAGGGAATTGGGACTAAGGATAAACTTTCATATCATAACATCAGGAAATAAGAGAGTCAAGATTCATTCCATAGATACATTTTATGTCCAACAACATCACTACTACATAGATAAGAGCAGGGGCCAAGACAAGCAACCAGGTTCACCCTCATAGTCAATACATAACAAAAAGAAAGATAGTCTTAATACATAAAAAGATCATAAGCAACATCCCCAAAATAAAGGACTCACCAACAAGCTTGTAGGACAATCGAACTAGCCATGTGGAGGAAGAGGATGATCTAGCAGTGTTTCGGTTCCTACATGGTGATATCATGTAGGCATAGAGTATGAGTTAGTATATTTGAATATACTAAGTATGTAGGATGTAATGCAACAATAGATAGGTAACATAGGCAAAATGCGTAATCATAAGTAATGAGTAGCATACTAACAATATGACATGTATGAATGATACTTGAAGTAAAACATGCTTATATAAAACATAATATATGTTTAAGAAGATACCATTAAACTATTGGTGGATCATCACACCCTACCACCTTGGTGATTAAGGTACAAACCCTGTAAATAGGTTGGTGGATCATCGTTCTCTACCACTCGTGGTACTGGAATACAAACTCCCTGATAGGTTATCAAGGTACAAACTCCTTGACAAGGTTACCCAGCGTGCAACCCCCGAGTAGGGCATGGTGACATTCCAATACTACATAGAGAGTACCATATACATATATGCATTTCATCATCATTTCATCATTGTATCATCATCATATAGTTATTCAAATCATAGGACATACATTGGACCTTCAATTCTTCAAGAAACCATAATTGGACATTTGTCAAACACTTAGAGTGTGTGTAGTGCTTGTGTAAAATCATGCAATTCAAGATAAAAATCATGATAGAAAATACAATGTAAATCCTTCAATAGATACTTAGTAACACCCTCAAGTAATATACATCAAAATCCTTCATCAAATCTTATAATAGATCTTAGTTTCATAGCCCAAAACATAGCAAAATAGTCATAATTTCATAAACCCTAACATAGTGTGCAGTGATTTTCATAATAAATAAGAACCATGTGTAAATCATCTTTAACTCATGCAAATTTAAGTAAAAGGGAGCTCGGGTATCATGGGTGAAAGGAACCCATGAAAAAAACCTACATATCTTAGCTTTGGAAATGAACTTGATGAAGATTGGAGATGGAAAATTGGAGATTGAGTGCAATCCTTAAGAACCAGGAAATGATTTTGAGACTTGAGTTTAGGAGTAAAATATTTGGCTAAGTCTTAGGATAAGCATTGGGGAATCTTTAGAATTATATAAGGGTGAAAAATGGCTAAGTAAAGGTATTTTCATGTTTGGGAACACTTAGGCCCAAGACTAAAACGTCTTGGACCAAAGTCAAAACTGGGCCAAAATTAACACTAGTGCGCGCCCTTGGTACGTCGCGCAATGGGCACGAAAGGCTCACTAGAAATCGTCTCTTGGAAAAATGAAATTGCTAATAATTTTCTATTAAATCGATTTTAGATCCATCTTCCACTCAAAATGACTCCTGAACAAGAATAAGAAGTTGATTTTTTGATATCGCATATAAATTTTGAGATTTGCAAAAATTACAATTCTAGGCACCTCTGAGGCACATTTTCGGGCACTTTTGGGGTTGTTACAATCTCATCTCATCTAGACTCAGCATTCTCTATTTAGAAACTTTCAAGGAGTTTCTCTTATTTGACAACAGTCACATATGAGCCAGTGACTGTACAATAGTCTCGTTGATGTTGCCGCAACCGTTTTGCACTTGCTAGGTAAGGAACGAATCTAAACTATAATGGACAAGTCTAAATGGATAAAACAATCTATAAGTCCTCTATTGATTTCAGGGATTTCTAATCAAAGAGAATCTCAATATAATGTGATGTGATGGTCCTAATTCTCACCTACACTAGGCTACATAGTTTGACTAGTTCAAGTTGGATTAACTCTTGCTCTTTTAGTGCTTGATACTCATCCCATGAATCAATGTTCATAAAACAATCCATCCAATCAAACTATCTCAATCAGCCTCATGGAGGAACTACCTTTCAATCAGTCATATAGAGACTCTAATGATCTCATCAATCAACATCTCAATCAATAGCTCAAGGCTTAGAACAATTATTAAGGAACAATTCGAATAGACAATTCATTAGATTTCATTTGGGTATACCCATGGACCATCAAGTACTATCAACCTATCATCATTCTCATATTCACTATCACAATCACTATCAACATTCTCAATGAAAGCTCTAGACTCAATCCCTATCTTCGTTCATGCAATCTTCATGAAATAATGAGTAGGTTTTATGCAATAATTCATGTAAAAATATCCAATTCAAGAAAAAAATTTATGATGATCATCAGCATAAGAAAATACATGTAGTAATATAATTTTTCAAGAATTAATCAAGAATTGTGCATGTAAACTCATGAACTTTCAACTCTTCTCTATGACCATCTATGGGGTACATGAGAGAACAATCTCATACTTTTAGTTTATCCTTATATACCTGGGATGAACTATCAACAATCAACCCCAAGAATTGCCTTTGAATTCTTCAATCTACACTTCCCTCATCTTCTCTCACAAGCCCTAGTCTTTCAAGTATTTAGAAAAGGACTTAGAATGAGATTTTAGACCCTATATACATCAAAACAACCTAATTTGATCGTGTTTTGAGTTTAGCAGGGGTTGGGAATTGACCAAAATACCCCTTAAATCAAAGGAAAAACTTTTAACCAGAAAATGCGGACTGGGTGCACACATGTACATTTTTTTCCAAATATTTTCTGAATGGTTTTTTCAATCCCCATTGAAATTTTTTAAAAAACATAAGGTATATTTGCATCCAAGCGAGCGTGCCTTAAGCGCGTATATCCATTGGAAATCATTTTGGATTGAAAAATTATTTTTTGATCTGATGGCTATAAAATTTGAATGAGACCATTTCCCCACTAATATTCTATGTTGATTGAATATTCGGTCTCGAATTCGCAAAGGAACATGGGAAGACGCATTATGCGCACATTTTCTATTCTAGGGTTATTTTTGTAATTTTACTAGGTGTTACATCATCTCCCCCTTGGATCATTCATCCTTGAATGATGAGTAAAGGTGGATATCATGACATGGATTGACTCAAAACTCATCTTAACATTAATATCTCTCAATCAAACTCTCCAATCTTTCCCAATCATCAATCGACTCTATTCGAATTCAAGAATGGACAAGCAACTCAAGAAAAGACAATCAATTTACTTAAGGGTAAGGAAATTACCTTCAACATTCATATCATTTGGTATGAATAGGTGCGGATATTTTGCATTCATCTCTTCTTAACCTTCATATGTGGCTTCCTTATTGAACTGATTTCTCCAGAGGACTTTGACTGAGGCTATCTCTTTGATTCTCAACTTATGAATCTGACCATCAAGGTTTTGGACCAGAATTTCTTCATAGATCAAGCTATCCTTCACTCTAATGCTCTCCACAGGGATCACCAAGTTAGGATCTCCAAAATATTTCTTCAACATCGACACGCAGAACACTGGATGGATTCCTTCTAACTCGGAGGGCAACTCTAATTCATAAGCGACCTTCCCAATCCTCTTCAAAATCTGATAAGATAGCATGGACTGAATTTACCCTTCTCCCCAAATCTCATGACACCTTTCATAGGCAAAACTTTCAAATATACCCAATCATTTACCTCAAACTCCAAATCGCTCCTTCTTACATTGGTGTAGGATTTCTGGTGACTCTGTCCAATTTTCAATCTTTCATTAATAACCTTAGCCTTTTCCATCAATTGGTGCACAAGATCAGGACTGACCAACTCTGCTTCTCCAACTGTGAACCACCCAATTGGTGATCTACATCTCCTCCCACATAAGGCTTCATAGAGAGCCATCTAAGCTAGCATGATAACTGTTGTTATATGCAAATTAAATAATGGTAGGTAATCATCCTAATTTCCCTTGAAATTAAGAACAAAGGCACTCAACATATCCTCTAATGTTTGAATCTTACGCTCTTCCTGACCATCTGTCTGTGGATGAAAGGTTGTACTCAAATTTACTTTCGCACCTAATCCTTTCTGGAATGATCTCCAAAATTGGGAGGTGAAATGAGCTCCTCTGTCTGAGATAATGGAAAGGGAACCCCATGTAACCTCAAAATCTCTTGTATGTACAACTTGGCATACTCCTCTGTAGTGTTAATTGTCTAAACTTGCTAAGAAGTGAGCCAATTTGGTCATCCTATCCATAATCATCTATATTGAATCATGTTGCCTTCGAGACGTTGGTAGACTAGTAATGAAGTCCATATTAATTATCTCCCACTTCCATTAAGGAATCTCAAAGTTCTGAGCTAATCCATATGGCCTTTGATGCTCAACTTTCACTTGTTGACAATTTGGGCATTTTGAAACAAACTCAGCAATATCCCTCTTCATTCCACTCTACCAATAGACTTCTCTCATGTAATGGCACATTTTGGTAGAAAAGGATGAATGGAATATCTATTGCTATAAGTTTTTGCCATGATTCTATCTCGAATAGCATCAACATCTGGAACATACAATCTACTCTGGTATCTAAATACTCTATCTCCCATTTTGGAGAAGATCATCACTTTCCGTTTGTAGATAGCCTCCTTCAATTGGATTATGATAGGATATTGATCTTGCTTCTCTTTCACCTCTACCACCAAAGATGAATCATATCCATTCTGAACATTAACTCCGCCATCATCATTCTCCTCAAGTTAAACTTCCAATTGATCCAATCGATGCACCTCTCTATCTAGTTCCTTCTTTCCTTCCTTAATATGGGATATGCTACCCATTGACAACCTTCTAAGAGCGTCAGCAACAATTTTAGCCTTACCTGGATGGTAGAGAATTCTCATGTCATACTCCATGAGCAACTCCAACCAACTTCTCTATCACAGGTTGAGTTCTTTCTGATTGAAGACATACTGCAAGCACTTGTGTTCAGTGAAGACATCCAAATATACTCCATACAAGTAGTGGCGCTAGATTTTATGTACAATCACCACTGCTACCAATTCAAGATTATAGGTTGGATAGTTTCTCTCAGAAATCTTAAGTTGCCTGGAATCATACACTATCACTTTTCCTCTCTACATCAGCACACATCCCAATCCAACTCTTGAAACATCACAATAGATTACAAAATCTTCCTTCCTATCGGGCAAGGTTAGAACTAGTGCAGTAGTCAGTCTAGTCTTCAACTCTTGGAAACTCTTCTCATATTCATAGAACCATTAGAACTTGACCTTTTTCTGAGTCAACTTAATCAATGGTACGGATAAGAAGAAATCTCTCAACAATTCTATGGTAATAGCCCGCCAACCCCAAGAAACTTCTTACATCAGTCGAGGAGGTCGGTCTAGGCTAGTTCTTAACCGCTTCAAACTTTTGAGCATCTACTTAAATACCATCATCGGAGAAAATATGGCCCAAGAAAGCCACTAACCTAAGACAAAATTCATATTTTGATAATTTTGTATGTGACTCAAGGTCCTTGAGTGTTTAGAGGACAATTCTGAGGTTGTTCGCATGCTCCTCTTCATCTCTTGACTACACCAAAATGTCGTCAATGAACATAATCACAAACATATTAAGATACTGTCTGAACACTCTATTCATCAAATCTATAAAGGCTGTGGGTGTATTCGTTAACCTAAAAGACATGACCAAGAATTCAAAATGACCATATCTAGTCCTAAAGGTTGTCTTTGTAATGTCACATTCCATCACTTTCAACTGATGGTAGCCAGATCTGAGGTCTATCTTTGAGAAACAAAAGACATCCTAAAGTTGGTCAAACAAATCATCTATCCTTAGGATTGGATACTTATTCTTTATGGTGACTTTGTTCAGTTGCCTATAGTCAATACATATTCTAAGAGACCAATATTTCTTTTGTATAAGTAAGATAAGGGCATCCTAAGGAGAAACACTCGGGCTTAGGAAGCCCTTCTCTAACAAATCTTTCAATTTTTCTTTTAGTTCTTTCAACTTAGCGAGGGTCATCCTATAAGGTGGAATTGAGATAGTCTAGGTACCAGGAAGAACATCAATCCCAAAGTCAATCTCCCTATCAAGAGAGACTCCGGGCAAATCTTTTGCAAACACTTCAGGAAACTCATTCACAATTGGGACTGACTCAAGAGTAGGAGACTAGACATCATCACATTTAACTCTCACAAGGTGGTAGATACAACCCTTAGCAATCATCTTTCTGGCTCTAAGATAGGAGATAAACTTTTCTTTAGGTGTTACGAAATCACCATTCCACGCTAGAACCAATTCATTTGGAAATAGGAACATAACGGTTCGAGCTCTACAATCAATGGAAGCATACCCAGTGTGGAGCCAATCAATGCCAACGATCAAATCAAAATCGGTCATATCTAACTCAATTAGATCAGTGATAATATCCCTACGATGGATGGACACTACATAAGCTCTATAGACTCTCTCAGCTTGAATAGACTCACCCACTGGATTAAAAACATCAAAGTGTTCAAGAAAACTCTAAGGGGTCCTATCAAATCTACTAGCTAAATAAGGAGATAAAAAATATAATGCAACACCAAGGTACATCAACATATAATAATGAATAGAAAGGCTCGAATAATACCTGTCATAACTTTTGGGGAGTTCTCCTATCGACTACCCACGATATATAAACGATTTGTGGCCTCACTTGCACGTGACGTAGTACCTCTTTGGTTCCTTTTAGCTGGTAGGGCTAGTGCAGAAGATTGAGCAGTCAAACCACTTTGGATGATATCTCTAATAGTAACCTACTTAGACACACTTGTATCATACATCACTCCCCCCATGATATCTCCTAAGTGCAATTTACCACACTAGCCACATAATGGCTTACTCAATGAACCTTGAGCCATACTAGCTTGTGAAATAGATCTATGGGCTATAACATTCTGGGTCCTCTAATCATTTATAACTCTAGGTGTAGGTGCACTAGCAGATGATGGTGCTGGAAATCAGTTTCCATTCCCCTTCCTTCTAACCTCATGGCTGGATGTTTTTACTTTCTTATTTCTGAACTCCTCTTTATTATGCTACCTCTCCTCTTTAGCTTTTTGCACAAAGGTCATCAATCTCCCTATATCTATGTCACTCACAAACATTGCTCCCCTCCTATCTCTCTTTAGCCCTCCATTAAACCCATCAATATACATCCATATCCTGCCCCTCAAATCAGCAACCATGTTCGGACCATATCGATACAATTGAGTAAACTTCAGCCTATACTCTTTCATAGTCATAGAGCCCTATTTCAAGTTTAAGAACTGTCTTACCTTAGACTCTTTTTGCTAGCTTAAGAAGAAGCACCCCAAGAAGGCTTTGTCGAACATAGTCCAAGTTAGCATGGGGGCATCCTCTTCTCTTCCCTTCTTCCACTAGTGGAACCACAATCTAGCCACACCCTTGAGTTAGTAAGCAGCCAGTTCCACTCTATTAGCATTAGCCATATGCATCACTTGGAACACCTATTAAAGCTGTTCCACATAGTTCTCAGGATCCTTAGTGGATGTAGACTCTGTGAATTTAGGAGGATTCATCCTCAAGAATTCCCGGACTCTAGAAGTGTCATGGGCATCTTATCAACCTGATATTTATATCCCAATAGGTGGTGTGATAGCCTGGGATATAGTTTGAATATCCTGGAACAACTCAACATTGGAGACCTCATCTAACGGGGGCTGCGCAACAGGGATAGCTTGTTCCGCGGGCTCCTCATGTCCCTGAGGCTCAAGTGGGTTAACATGCTGTCTGGTGGGACATCCTCTACCTTTAATAGCACTTCTAGGAGGTATATTCATAATTCTTCAATGTGCCAAGCATGAATTAGAGGAGAACTTTCATAGAGCATAACTCTATCGCACGATTTAGAACATGAATGAAGGGAAATAGTTCCTAATGTCCTATAGCCTCCTGCTTATCAAGTGTGGTCGACAATACACCCATAAGCAAGACTCTACTAGACATGATTTCATAGACTCCCTAGGACATTTGAACTCGTGCTATGATACCATGTTTGTTACGCCCCAGTAGGGTACCCAAGACGTGGCCAACATCCAGAGACTATTGCTCATCCCTAATCGGAACCATTTGGCCTCATCATAATCATTTAATCAATAAAATCTACTAACCAGTGGAAGACATAATGAATGTAAATGGGCACATCTATCTAATCTTAAATAATAATAATAATATAATAGAAGGCTAGTAGAATAAACTAGCTCACAGTCTTAACAATCAACATTCAGCTCTAGTCTATGAAGTCTCTATTACTATCAGGTGGTGTCACTGACAAACCCATGACTATCTCAATCAAAAATAATAAGCTAACACATGTATAACTCTAAAGCAAGATGAAAATAACATAGTGAATCCTCCAAAGTTGGGAAGTTTAGCAACTCGCTGAACATCATAGATCCTCAATGATGTGCATGTTAATGATCTCTAATCCCTATATCTGCATCATAAAATAATGTAACACAAAGTAGCGTCAGTATGTCTAATGTATGGTATGTAAAATAGCTTAATGAAATCGAAACATATAGAATAATGTGAAATATCCATCAACATCAAGGATAGTAACAATCAACATGCCAAATATCTATCTAAAGCAAGAACAAAGAGTAGACAAATAACCTATCTAACCCATCAAACATCATCAATCAAATCAGATTCATCTTAGAGGGAGTCACCTTAACTCATCTCATCTTTTCTTGACTTAGAGTACTCAGTTCAAGAACTTTTTGGGAGTTTTTCTTATTCAAAAATAATTACTTATGAGCCAATGACTATACAACAGTCTTAATGATATTGCCATAACCATTCTATACTTGTCGGATAGGGAGCAAATTGAAACTATGGTAGACAAGTCCAAATGGAGACAACAATCTATAAGACCTCTGTTGATTTCAGGGACTTCTAATCAGAGGGAACCTCAACATAATGTAATGTGAAGGTCCTAATCCTCACCTATGCTTGGTTATGTAGTTTGATGCTGAATGCGAGTTGGATTAACTCTTACTCTTTTGGTGCTCGATACTCCTCCCATAATTCAATGCTCATAAAACATTACATCCAATCAAACTATATCAATCAAGTCATCTCAATTAGCCTCATGGAGGCACTATCTTTTAATCAGTCTAATAGAGACTCTAATCATCTCATCAATCAATATCTCAATCAGTAGCTCAAGGCTCAGAATAATCGTTAGGGAATAATTGAATATACAATTCATTAGAGTTCATTTGGGAAGACTCATGGACAATAAAATACTTTCAACCTATCATCTTTCTCACCTTCACCATCACAATCACAATCGACATTCTCAATCAAAGCTCTAAACTCTATCCCTATCTTCGTTCATGCAATCTTTATGAAATAATGAGTAGGACTTATGCAATAATTCATGTAAAAACATCTAATTCAACAAAAGAGTTTATGATGATCATCAACATACAAAAACACATGTAATAATATATTTTTTCAAGAATTAATCAAGAATTATGCATGTAAACTCATAACCTTCAACTTTTTTCTAAGACTATCTATGCGGTAAATGAGAGAACAATCTCATACTTTTAGTTTATCCTCACATACCTAGGATGAAGCTATCAACAATCAACTCCAAGAATTGCCTTTGAATTCTTTAATCTACGGTTCCCTCTTCTCCTCTCTCAAGCCCTAGTCTTTCAAGTGTTTAGGAAAGGCCTTAAATGGAATTTTAGACCCTATTTACGTATCAAAATGACATATTTGTTCCTATTTTGAGTTTAAAAGGTATTGAGAATTGACCATAATTCCCCTCAATTAAAGGAAAAACTTTCAACCAGAAAATTATTGCGGACTGGGCATGCATATGTACATATTTTTGCCTAAAATTTTCTGAATGAGTCTTTCAATTTTTGTCAAAAAAGTTAAAAAAAACATAAGGCATGTCCACGTCCCAGGTGCGTCACACCTTAGGCGAGCATATCCATTAGAAATCATTTTGTATTTAAAAATTATTTTTCAATTCGATGGCTCTAAAATTTGAACGAGATCATTTCCCCACTCAATTTTTCATGTTGATTGCATATCCGGTCTCCAATTTGCAAATGGAGCATGGGAGGATGCATTACACACATATCTTTATTCTAGGGGTATTTTGATAATTTTATCAATTATTATGTTTGGCCACAACTTTCACTAATTTTGTAATACCCCGCAAGTCTTAAGATCGGATACAGGAGAGAAATTTTATTTCTGGGAGAAATTTGCAAGTATCTAGTCTTTATAAGCGTGGAAAGGTTGGACATGATTCTTTCTAATGATTTTTGCCAAGGGACCTTCCAAGTATCCCTTCATGAGTCATTAAAGGTACCACTGACCATGAAAGGGCTAGTGGAGGCTACCTCGTAATGAAAAGAGGAATGTCCAGTTGAGGGTCCACATCATGAGCCACTTCACAAGCCATGGTGCATACTACACCACGTGAAGTGTTCCGTGGTGAGCCCCTTGCCTTCAACCATTGGCAACTTCACTCCACGGAGGGAACCACGAGCCGTGGTTCACTTCAGGGCTCTTGAAGTGCCTTCGTGAAGGTGTCTATCTGACCTTTCAAGGTATGTTTAAGTGGAGCTAGTCCTTTAAACACCTAAATCAGTTCCTAAGCTATTAGTATCACTTCATACACTCCGTAATACTTATCTTCTCATTCACTAGCTCAAAACGTCTTTCGCATCCTCCTTTCAAGCTCTAGTTGAAAGATCTCTATAGAAAATTCAATCCCAAGATAAAGTTACTTTCAAACCTTAAATACAATCTTATATATGGGGTTTAAGATCATTATGGATCTCTTACATCAAGCCAAGTCTAAAGGAATTCCATTGGCTAAGTTTTTTGTAAGAACCGGTATAAGAGTCAATCATATCTCCTTATACTAAAATAACTAGGTGGTCCATGACCTACAATATTTAATCCCTTTGAATTAGATTTCTAAACACTTAGTTTCTAGAATCAAAACTTTCAAAAAACTCTCCAAGTCCCCAATAATTCCTTTAAGAATTTAAGGTAGGACTTGATTGGGGTTTCACTTTCAAGCTTAATTCTTCTCAAATTCATCTTCCTAACAAGGCATATTTATGATTTCCTTCCAATCATAAGTCCCAAAATCTATTTCTTCAAATTCATGATTTCTAAGCATGATTTACAAGTGGATTTTATGATTTAGCTTCAAATTGATGAAATTATGATATGTCTCATTATCAATTGTTAATTTTAACATGAATTAAGTCTTATTATGTGATTTACATGGATTTTAAGAGATTTGAATTTACATGTCCCTTTTAATTATGAATTTATGCATGAGTAATTTCAAGTATGGTTCAATTGTCAATTTCTTCATGGCTTATGAATTTTTTTCATCCTATTATCATGTTTTAAGTATTAATGTACCCATGCTTTACTTTCTGTTCTCATGACATGATCATACATGAACTAGACTTATACATAAGAATTTGACTATGAATAACAATATACTTATAATATGAGTGTGTCTTGAGTATGGGTCAATGATTAAGAGCTTGGATCAGCTTTGAACTGACATACGTGAATATGAATTGAGCATGAATCTATGAACATGAGCATGACATTATTTTGAATACCGTTATGGCATAAATTGAGGGTGATATGAACTTGACTTCTACATGAACATGAATTACATGGATATAAATGTGATATGACTCCTAGAATGAGTGTGTAAATGCTATTATGCATGAGCCGAGCGTGTACTAGTAAGAATGGGTACAACCCTTCCATTACATAATGCAAATATGAGGATATGTACAACCTTCCCTATGCATATATATGTATAAGCTAAGTGTGTATTGACGAGGATGGGCACAACCCTCCCTTTACACATGCATAGATGAGGATAGGTACAACCTTCCCTAAGCACAAGTATATATGTGCTAAGTGTGTATCGATGAGGACGGGTACAACCCTTTTTTTACAAAGGCATAGATGAGGGTAGGTATAACCTTACCTATGCACATGTATGTTTAGAAAATGTATAGATGAGGATGGGTACAACATTTTCTATACACAGTCATGTCATGATCTACGTGTGTATTGATGAGTATAGGTACAACCACCTTTACATAATTAAGTAAGGAGTGACTTATTGAGTGCAAACATGTATGGGTTATGGCTACTCTATGGTTTTCATGTGATATTTTCATGCAGGTTAGCATTATATTTCTCTTGTGTTGCATGTCCACATACTTAGTACATGGAAATGTACTAACATATACTTTTGTCTGCATGATCTAGCCATGTAGAGACTGGAGCCTTACCTTATCCACCTCTTCGTGGCTAAGTTCATTGGAAGTTTGCTTGTGGTGAGTACTTTATTCCAAGGACAAGACCCAGCTTCTATCTATCTATGCTATTGTTATCTTACATTATTTACTTGACGGTGAGCACCGGGTATGTCTTGGCTCCTATCCCACTATAATAAGAGGCATTATTGGATATTATTTTATGTATGAGTCATGCTACGCTATATGTCTATGGAAGTCATCCACATGTCCCTTCCCAATAATTTGTTGTTACTTGTGATGTATGACAAGATGATGAAAGTCCTAAATCCCTACTCCCATAGCTTGAGTCCTATGATCTTGCCGTTTAGAATTTGCTTATTGATTCAATATATGATGGCAAGTCCTATGTTCCCCATCCCCATATCTTGAGTCCCGTGATCCTATTACCCAGAATTATTTGATGTGATTATGTGACAATGACTCCCATGCCCCTTTATCCCATAGCTTGAGTCCTAAGACCCTATCTCCTAGTATTACTTAATAATGCTTGAATTGGACTTCCGAACCGATGATGTGTGTATGGATGCTATGAGGCTTGTTTAGATTACTCTTGCTTTCCAATTTTCCATGCCACTCTTATGCCCTATACTTTGGTCATGACAAATTTAAGCTCAAAGAGGGAATGGAGTTCAACAAATGGGATTATCTTTCCAATAAAAGGTCTAGGATAATAAGGTTGATAATGAAAGGCTTAAGGCTCAACAGGGTTCACTAGGGATGTGATTAATGTCAATGGAGGCTATATGGTTAAAGTAGACTTAAGAAAAACCAAAGAAGGCGTAAGGTCATATTCCTATATCTAGATTCAACCAAGTTATATTTCAAGACAAACCAGGCAAGTTCTAGCTATCAACAAGCATGCCTATCAACAATTACCTCACCTTTCACGGCAAAATGGATCCCGAATTCAAACAATGGCTAAACAACACACATTCATAATTTATTGATCATTGCATATCCAAGCTTGATACTCACTTAGTCAACTCAAGATACTTTAAATCCATGCATGGATCATTTTCACACTAGATGGACCAATTGGTGAGTCAGTACACAATCCTCATCCATGACACTATCCGAATCAAAGATATTGACAATCAATACTTGGATTGTTGAGGACTTTGAGACATGATAAAACACTTTTAAAATGGCTTTTCATATATGCATAGGTATTTTGCCAAAAATGTAAGACATAATATGCATACATCATTCACAAGACATCCATTAAAACAAAAATAAAATTGAAAGAAGTTACTAATTGTTACAACCCAAAACAAAAGAATATTTACAAATAAAAAGTAGAAGATAGACTTAATTACACATCAACAAAACAAAAAATAAACACACCCTCTCAGCTCAATAAGGCTTATCCCCTCCTAAAAATATTGTCCTCAATGTATATGAAAAATAACAATAAAGCTCAAAAAAATGAAGTAAGATAAAGAATCCCTTTGATCACTTAGCATTATAATAATGCTGAGAATGAATGAAAGGTAGTGGCATCATATGCTTTGGTTCAACTCCATCCGATAATCTACTCATCCCGTGCATGGACTTATTCTCCAACAACTCTCTTGTGACTGCTTAAATAAGGAATTCCTCTATCCTAACAAACTTTCTTTTCCTACTTTCCTTGTTGTTTGCCCTCATAGCTTCAAACTAGTCAGACAAGCTCTTCTCCCTAGCTTTCTCTACCTTTGATTTGTGAGTATCCTCCATGGCCACACGATTGTTCTTGAAAACAATTACCCTTCACCTTTATATACATATCAGGGTATATGTTTTGCCTTGAGTTGGATATGGAGATTTTGTCTCTGGGTGGCCATGTGAGGCTGTAGGCAACCTCTCCCACTCGCTCAAGGACCTCAAAAGGGCCTATATACCTAGGGCTGAGATTTCCCTTCTTTCCAAATTGCATCACACCCTTCATTGGTGAAATATTCCACTTAACCTGTTCCACCAAACAATGCTAGCATAGGTGTAAGAGGTAAGGAAAAAAAGAAGCTTAAAAAAAAAAGTTTGACAAAGGGGGTTATTTTGTCTGGCGAACAAGTTCTGTGGATCGCCAAACCAATTCAATTGTCAAAATGACCATCCTTGATCCCAATAGCTATAAGAATCCAATAATACAATCACATTTGATGAAGAATGTAAGCAATTAGTGATCCACCAAATAGATTCGATGGTCAATAAAACCATCACTAAATATGATGGACCACAAGATTAAAAATATATATATATATATATATTGTTGTAGTTGGTGATTATGAGTGAATTTGTTTGTGGAATTCATATCACGTTTATTCCATGTTATGCATATTTGCATTGATTCTGGATATTGACATAAGTGAGATGAAAAATATTGAGATCGAGGTCTTTACCAGCCGAGATATGATGCCAAGGTCTTTTCCGATGAATTTATGATGATATTGTGATGCTGAGGTCTTTACCGGCGATGATGTGATGTTGAGATATTTTTCAGTGATGTTATGATTCTGAGGTCTTTGTCGGCTATTATCGCATAAGCATTGCATTTCAGCCTTGCATATTATTGCATAACATGATATTACTCTTGTGATTGATTATGCTTTCATTGGTATCTTGTACTTTGGAATTGATATATGGTGAAATACCACCTTTATTATGTATTATGTATTATAGGGCTGGACTGACTTTCTGTGCAAGATACAGTCGTGAGTTACATTGGGATGAAAGGAGTTTGTGTATTCTATTAGACTTACTTTGTTTTGTTAGTTGACTTGTTGTGCACCGTATTGTATTTGTTACTCAAGCCTTGCTTCTACAGATGTGTAGGTTGTGAGCCTGGACAATAAATAGTATTTTTTGTGATCATCCGAGGCTTCCCAGGAGACGTAGAGAGGTAGCTGTTATCATCTGGCTGGCTATCTTATTCATATTTCTTCTGTGCTTTGTTCTACTCGAGAAGAACGACAATTTAGACTTGTATTTTCCTTGATTTTCTGTATTGATAGTGGCTTGATACGTAACAACCAATCCTTGGATAGTAGTTAAGTTTATGAGAAATTTTAACTTTAGTTATCTACTCTATTTACCTACTTCCATGTGTTATGTTTATTTTCCCTATAGGTTATGGCTGACTTGTTTTGATGGGATTGAGCAAGTGTCATCACACCTATTTTTAGGTCGTGACCGTTGGTATTCGAGCCTAGGTTTATAGGTCTCATGCATGTATAAACCAAGCCTAAATAGAGTCTTGAGGATCGTACAAAGACGTATGTACTCAACTTTGAGAGATTATGAAGACTGTTAGGAAACTTCTTCTTCTTATTCATTCTCTCTCATAGTGCATAGTTATCTTCGTTAGTAATGAGTGGTGCCTATGTTCTTTTGACAGATGGCAAGAATTAGAGCTACTATTATTGTTAGTAGAGTTCGGGCTATTCCCAAAATAGTTGTTGAGTCCCCTATTAGAGGTAAGGGAGGGATAGAGCTAGATGTCGTGCTCGTGGGGTGGCGTCAGTGAAAGGGTATGCCCAAGGAGCAGTACCAATTAGAGGATAGGATAGAGGGCCTTCTACAGAGCCGCAGATAGAGGTTAATGAGGATCAGGCCCCTCCAGAGCCCACAACTACATCTTTACTTTAGGACACCCTGTTGAGGATGATGGGTATGCTTTAAAACCTCACTCAGTGGGGTAGTACGACAGGCATATAGGGAGTTTCTTAAATGAGAGCGAAAGAATAGACTTTAAAGCAGCATTGTGGTGTAGTTCATCAGGATCAGGTGGGTTAGCCCCTAGTGGTTCATGCACCAGCTATTAGGGCATAAACCATTCTAGAGGCAATTCTAGCAGCAGATGATCAACTTAGTTATGAAATATTTCAAAAGATTAGACCATCTCAATTTCAGGGTAGCAAGAACGAGGACGCTCATGAGTTTCTGACCTTGTGTCATGAGATGCTAGATGCAGTGGGGTTAGTTGATCAATGTGGTGTCCGTTTTATGGCACTTCAACTCCGTGGTCCAGCCAGGGAGTGGTGGAGGACTTATGTAGCATCTAGACTAGTTGGATCCCCTCCAGTGGATTGGGTATGTCCTCTAATGCTTTTAAGGAGCACTTCATTCCTTGGAGTGTACAAGAAGAGAGCCGATTGAGGTTTGAGGACTTAAGGCAGGGAGGTATGACTGTTATTGAGTGTGGAACCTATTTTTGTCAGTTATCCCGAAATGTCTTAGCTATGATTCCAATTGAGGGGGGGAGAGTCCGTAGATTTGTGAAGGGTTTAAACTTCTTGATTAGATCCTATATATTCAGAGCAGCTTGTGAGAGGGTTTCTTTTTAATTTATTATGAGAAATGCCAAGGAGACAGAGTTTCTAGTTCGAGAAGAGTTTGAAAACCCTAAGAGGGCTTACACTATGGGTCAAATTTTTGGTACTTCATCGGGAGGTAGGGGTTCTCATAGGAGTGGTGGATATTTCATGCAACAAGGTCCTGTGCATGCATCTATGCTAACAACCGAGTGTGGATAGATGTCTCGAGGGTCCTTTAGTTCCACTCGTGGTAGCTATGGTAGTTCTTTTGATGGACAATAGTCTTTTACACCGAGGTCTTATTTTAGGTATGGGGATCTAGGACATTTGATTCAACAATGTCCTTTTAAGACTTATTCGGGACCCCATCATACTAATTTGACAGCTCCAGTTAGAGATTTGGCTCGACTGGATAGGGGTTATGTCAGGGGTCAAACTACTAGAGGTTGAAGGACTCCAGATAGTTTCACTTTGGTCCTACGTGGTAGAGTTCACAGTGTGGATAAGACCGACAGTGGCAGAGGAGCTCAATGATATGCTTTTCCTAGAAGACCCGACTCAGACGCTTGAGGTGCAGTTATTACAAGTATTGTTCCAGTCTGTTATCTACCTGCATCTATGTTATTTGATCTCGGGTCTACCTACTTTTATGTGTATATATACTTCTCGTCTAGGTTTGATTTATTATGTGATCGAATATCTATACCCGTGTACGTTTCTACACTAGTAGGTAAACTTTTAGTGGTGTATTGGGTGTATCAATCCTGTCTTGTTTCTCTGGCTGGGTATGATACTTGGGTAGATATAATCATTCTGGATATGGTAGACTTTGATATGATCTTGGGGACAGAGTGGCTTTCCCCTTATCATGTTATTCTTGATTGTTATGCAAACACTTTGACCTTATCCATACCCATGTACCAAATATTGAATGGAAGGTTGATAGTGGTTCTTATCCTAGTAAAGTTATATCCTACATCCATGCTTAGAAATTGATTGATAGGGGGCGTTTGTCTTACTTGGCCTTCATTCGAGATACTAGTATTAAACCACCTTCTATAGAGTCCATTCCTATGGTTCAGGAGTTTGTCGATGTGTTTCCAACTGACCTTTCAGGTGTTCCACCCGATAGGTTTATTGACTTTCCTACTGACCTAGAGCCAAGCACTAAGCCCATTTCTGTTCCTCTATATAGAATAGCTCCAGTTGAGTTGAAAGAATTGAAGGAGCAACTTCAAGACTTGTTGAGCAAGGGATTTATTTGCACTAGAGTGTCACCTTAGTGTGCCCCAGTCTTGTTTGTGAAAAAGAATGATAGATCTATGAGGATATGTATTGATCACAGGCAGTTGAATAAGGTGACTATCAAGAATAAGTACCCTCTTCCTTGTATTAATGACTTATTGATCAGCTTCAAGGAGCGCCTGTGTTCTCTAAGATTGACTTGAGGCCTAGTTATCACCAATTGAGGATTAGGGCATCAAATATTCCTAAGATAGCCTTCCAAGCTCATTATGGCCACTATGAATTTTTGGTGATGTCCTTTGGGTTGATTAACTCCCCTACAACATTCATGGAATTGATGAATAGGGTGCTCCATCCATAGATTTCTTTATTATAGTATTCATTGATGACATCTTGGTATATTCCAAGATTGAGGGTGAGCATGTACTTTACTTGAGAATAGTGCTACTGAGATTGAGGGAGGATAAGCTATATGCAAAATTCTCCAAGTATGAGTTCTGGTTTGATTCAGTAGTGTTGTTAGGACATGTGGTGTCTAAAGAGGTTATTAGAGTAGATCCAGCTAAGGTTGAGGTAATTGGAGGTTGGTCAAGGTCTACTTTAGCTATTGAGATTCATAGTATTGTGGGGTTAACTCGGTTTTATCGATGGTTTATTCAGGGTTTTTCTTCCATTATAGTCCCATTAACTAGAGTAACTCAGAAGAATGTAGCCTTTCATTGGTCTGATGAGTGTGAGGAAAGCTTCCAAAAGCTCAAGACCTTATTGACTTCAGGTCTCATTTAAGAGCTACTTGAGTCAGGTGTATACTTTACGGTGTATTTTGATGCTTTAGGAGTTATTTAGGTGGTGTATTGATGCAAAAGGGGAAAGTGATTACCTATGCTTCTAGACAGTTGAAGGGTCATGAGAAGAACTACCCTACTCATGACTTAGAGTTAGTGGTTGTAGTTTTTGTGCTTAAGCTGTGGCATCACTATTTATATGGTGTACATTGTGAGGTCTTCACTGATCATAGGAGTCTTAAGTATATTTTTAGTCAAAAGAATTTAAAGTTAAGGTAACGTACGTTGATAGAATTGCTACAGGACTATGATTTACCATCTTATACCATCTAGGAATGGCTAACATGGTAGTTGATGTCTTGAGGAGAAAAACTTCTATCATGGGGAGTCTAGCCACAATTCGAGTTGAGGAATGACCTTTGGCCAGGGACGTACAACATCTAGCTAATGGCCTAGTTAGGTTACAACTATCTGATGAAGGTGGTGTACTGGCTTTCATAGAGGCTTATTCTTCCTTGATGGACCAGATTCACGAGTGTTAGTTTGAGGATGAGAAGTTGTGTACCATCAGAGACAAAGTGACTAGGGAGAGGTTAAGGAAGTGATGGTTGATCCTGATGGTGTTTTGAGGATTGGAGGTCGAGTTTGTGTGCCTAAGGTGGGTGATTTGATTAAATTGGTTCTTGAGAAGGCTTATTGTACTTGTTATTCCATTCATCTAGGAGCTAAGTTAGCATTACTAGTGGTGTGGCATGTAAAAGGACATTTCAAATTTTGTGTTGAAGTTTAACTTGTCAGCATGTTAAGTACAAGCACCAATAGCCTGGAGGTGAGTTTCAATGGATGCCCATTCCTACGTTGAAATAGGAGCATATATCACCATGGACTTTGTGGTGGGTTTACCCACTATCGTGGGTGGTTATGACTCAATCTGGGTAGTTGTGGATAAACTAACTAAGTCTGCCCATTTCATTCCTATCAAGATTAAGTATACAATTAAGAATTTGGCCGAGCATTACATTTGTCAGATAGTTAGATTTCATGGTGTACCTGTTTCTATCATTTTTTACCAGGGTTCTGTATGCACTTCACATTTTTAGAAAGCCTTACAACATGGTCTAAGTACTTAGTTAGATATGATTTTAGCCTTTCATCCTCAGATAGACAGATAGTCTGAGAGGACTATTTAGTTGTTAGAGGACATGCTTCGAGCATGTGTGATTGATTTTGGTTCTCGCTGGGATCAACACTTGCCCTTAGCAGAGTTTGCCTGTAATAACATTTATCATCCTAGCACTCAGATGGATCCATTCGAGGCTTTGTATGGTAAGCGGTGTAGGTCTCCTATCTATTGGTTTGATTCTGCTAAAATGGACTCATTAGATGTAGACTTTCTCAGAGATACTATGGAGAAGGTCAGTATGATTCAGGTAGGTTGATGGCCGCTCAAAGTTGACAGAAAAGTTATGCAGATAAGAGGGTTTGAGCCCTAGAGTTTATGGTGGGCAATGACGTTTGGCTTAGAGTGTCACTGGTGAAAGGTGTTATGCAATTCGGTAAGAAGGGAAAACTTAGCCCTTGATTTATTAGCCCATTTGAGATTTTGGAGTGAGCTGGAGAGGTAGCCTATAGACTGGCTTTGCCATCTAGCTTATCATCCATACATCCTGTGTTTCACATCTCCATTCTCCGAAAGTATGTGCCCGATGAGTCTCATATACTCTCATTTGATTTAGTGGCCTTGAGTCCAGACTTATCATTTGTGGAGAAGCCTACACCTATTTTGGACAGACAAGTTCAAAAACTTAGAAACAAAGAGATTGCTTCCATGAAGGTGCAATGGAAGAACCTTCCAGTAAGAGAGGCGACTTAGGAGGTGGAGTTCGATATGCATGCTAAATATCCTCATCTTTTCGAAACTTCAGGTTCTCTTTTTTTACTTTATGTTCAAGAACGAATATGATTATTAGTGATGGATAATGTAATGACTCGTTAGACCATTATGAGAATCGGTCCTATTATTTTCTTAAAATGTCCTCGTAAAAATTTCAATAGATAATTCGGACTGTTCAAGAGCTAAGACTATTTAATTTATGGGTAAGAAATGACATTCATTACTGCACAGTAGCCACTATTCTCTCTCCTTCTTTATATTATTATTATTATTATTATTATTATTATTATTATTATTATTATATGAATATAAAAGTTTGATATTTTGGGGCTATGCATGTTGATTGAGGGCCAATATTTATGTTCCACGATGTGACAAAGAAAAAATTGTGTCCTTTGTTTTTAGTTAGGACTTACTTTTATGTAAAACATAATTGGGTCCTTTGTATTTAGTTAGTAACTACATTTATAAAATATGCTTCTCTATCAACCATACACTTTTGTTTAGTGCATGGGTTGATCTTCGTTAGTTGAGCTTATTATTATATTGTGGGTGCCATTAATTTTGGGTTACTTCTTTATTCCTAATTATCATAATACAATGGTTAAAAATCGTGACATATAGATTTTGATAATCCTTTGGATCTAACCTAGACATATAGTTGTTTAGGTATTGTTATTTTTGAAATCTTATGGCGATAATTTATTTGACTAGATCGTGGTGCTATGTATTCTATTTGAAAGAAAAAGACCCAAGTGTTAGATTGATTGTGATTCGACTAAGGCAAGTGGACTTCCAAAACTTTGTTATTCTTGTAGAATTCTCAAATATTCCTTTTTCCTACGTGTGATACATGAAATATTTTTAATATTATGAGAAATGAGGTGATTAAAAATGCAAATGTGAGTTGGTGTGTTATTATTGTACTTGAATTGAAAAATGATGTTAAGTGATTAGAATTTATATATATATATATATATTGTTGTGGTTGGTGATTATGAGTGGATTTATTTATTGAATTCAGATTATGTTCATTCCATGTCATGCATATTTGCATTGATTCTGGATATTGATATGAGTGAGATGGAAAATATTGGGACCGATGTCCATACTAGTAAAGATATGATGCTGAGCTCTTTGCTGGCGAAAATATGATGTTGAAAACTTTACTATAATATTGTGATGCCGAGGTCTTTGCCAGTGAATTTATGATTATTTTGTGATGCCGAGGTCTTTGCCGGCGATGATGTGATGTTGAAATATTTTTCAGTGATGTTATGATGTTGAGGTCTTTGCTAGTTATTATTGTATAAATATTGTATTTCATCCTTGCATATTATTGCATAGCATGACGTTATTCTTATGATTGATTGTGCTATCATTTGTAGCTTGTGCTTTGGAATTGAGATATGGTAAAATACCACCTTTATTATGTATTATGTATTGCTAGGTTGGACTGACTTTCTGTGCAGGATGTAGTAATAGAGGTTGATTGGGATGAAAGGAGTTTGTGTATTCTATTAGACTTACCTTAACTTGTTAGTTCACTTACTCGATACTACGTTGTATTTGGTACTCACCCCTTGCTTCTACACTTGTGTAGGTTGTGAGCTCGGATAGTGAATGGTATTTTTTGTGATCATCCGAGGCTTCCCAAGAGACGTAGAGAGGTAGTTGTTGTCATCTGGCTGACTCTCTTATTCCTATTTCTTCAGTGCTTTGTTCTACTCGAGAAGGACAATTTAGACTTGTATTTTCCTTGATTTTCTGTATTGATAGTGTCTTGTATACGTGACAACCAATCCTTGAGTGATATTTAAATTTATGGAAAATTTCAACTTTAGTTATCTACTCTATTTACCTACTTCTGCGCGTTATATATCTTTTTTCTATGGGTTAAGGCTGACTTGTTCCAGAGGGATTGAGCACGTGCCATCACGCTTATTTTTGGATTGTGACATCATGGCACAAACAACATCTCATATCATACCTGATTGATATTAGTTGTATATTTCTTATCAGATTATATATTTATTGTATCCATGATTTTTGAGTAAGTGTTGGATCTACTTATACATTTATGTATTGAGATATTATGCTAGGTGATGAGTGTAACTATACTATTGTGAAATGAATGTTATAGTATGTTAGGACTTTTCTGAGTGTAGGGTTGTAGTTTAGAGGATTGTGATTTGGATTTAAGGAGTTACTTGTGTTCTTCATTGATTTACTTTAGGTTGGCTCCATTTCACATATTACCTTGTTATTTGGTATTTACCCCTTGCTACATTTTTGTAGATTATGACCCCGGTCCACTTTGCTAACTTCAGATTATCTTTTGGATCGAGCTTTGGATCTATTAAGAGGTAGCTGCTTGTTCCTTCAGTTGACCTTTAAAGATTATACTATTATGTTTTGTTCTACTAGAGAACTATATATTATGACATGTATTTCATTTGAGTATTATATACTTAGAGGGTTGTACATGTGACACTAGTTCTGAGATAGTTATAGTGTGTTTTCTTCTGCTTAATTATATTATTAGATTGTTGTTTCCACTTATTTTGTTATTGTTAAGTTTTTTGGATTGCGCTGACTCGCCTTAAGGAGTTATGTGAGTTCTATCACACTCAGTTTTTAGATTGTGACAAATTGATATTAGAGCCCTAGATTCATAGGTCTCACATGTCTATAAGCCAGTCTAGTAGAGTCTTGAGGATCAGTGCCGAGACGTCCGTTACTGATCCTTGAGAGGCTATGAAGACTGTTAGAAAACTCTTTGTTTCATTTTAATCAATTCATCCGTGGGTTTTGTAGAAGTGCTAAGTATTCATATGTCCTTTTAACAGATGGCAAGGACGAGAGCTATAATTGCTATAGGGTGAGGGGCGGCTGCCCTTGATACTTTTATTGAGAGCCCAGCTAAGGATAGTGGTCATGCCCAAAGACGAGCTAGAGGTTGGGGCTGAAGAACGGCATCGGTAAGGGAATTCTGGCGAGGTATCTCAGTAAGGACACGAACTTTGGGTGGATTTAGTAGTGCATGGATTTTGGGTCTGAAAAGTTTTTGACCAAGGTGACACCCATGGACACCTCCATCAGTCGTATGACTCACCACGATCTGTGTGGACAAGCCTTGAGATGGCCCTTGACCTTGTGTGTAGAGTCTTGGCCTTAGCTTTAGAGTTCAAGACCAAGGCTACATGAACCTCACACGGTTCATGTGGCACTTTATGGGCCGTGTGGTGACTTGTGTGAGTAGCCTTGGCCTTGAACCATATTTTCATCAAGATACTTCACATATGACCTCATATGGTCCATATGATCCTTCACGGGTGATGAGGTGGTCCATATGGACGTTGATGTCAAATTGTTTTAAGCATGGAATCAACTTCTTAGAACTTCATCAGTGAAGATTTTGTCTATGTGTAGGGTCTATGTGGCTCTTACATGGTATGTCAGACCCTTCTACAGGACCCCTAAATCAGTTTATACTCTTTCATTACTATCCGTTCTTATTGTAACACTTAGCTACTCATTCACTCACTCAAACACTTTTTGAATCCTCTTTTCAAGCTTAGTATGAATATTCCCATAGAACATTCAAGCTCAAACTAAATTAACTTTCAAGCCTTCAATCAAGGATTATTTATTTGGTTTAGGGTCATCATGAGTCTCCTACATCAAGCCAAGTTCAAATACATTCCATTGGCTAAGTGTTTCATATGAATTGGTAGAAGGGTCAACTTTAAATGGTCATATCTCCTTGAACAAAAAAAAATGGGTGGCACATGAGCTACTTAATTGAAGCTCTTTGAATTAGCTTTCCAATACATCTAGTTTCACCATATTCCAAGTTCAGATCAAGAAGTTATGCCCATTTTTATAAAGCCCATCCGTGGCTGATAAGATAAGGGAAGCGAGATTGCGATGGTTTGAACATTTGCAGATAAAGAGTACTAATGCTCTTTTTAGGAGGTGTGAGAGGTTGGTCTTGGGAGTTACACGAAGGACTAGAGGTAGACCAAAGAAGTATAGAGGAGAGGTGATCATGTAGGATATGGCGAAACTTGATCTCACCGAGGACATGACCTTAGATAGAAAGGAGTGGAAGTCACGAATTAGAGTAGTAGGCTAATTGGTCTGGCCTTGGGGTATAGTAGCATAGTAGGTTTAGTCATGTTTTATATCCTGTGTTATCATTATCTGTCATATATATATTGATTTTATCATATTTACACATCATTATGTGTTTTTTATTATTAGTCGTTCTTTCTGTTTCCTTTCTTTTCATTTTGCTTTTTCCATATCTAGTTTATTCTACTTATGGGTTTTTGAGATGAGCATTTCCAGAAAAATAGCCCAGCTAACTTATGAGGTAGTGGTAAGGCCTGTTTACATTCTACCCTACCCAGACTCCACTTGTGGGATTACACTAGGTATGTTGTTATGGTTGTTATAGATGCCAAGGACTAAAGTTAGAGATACTGAGGATGAGTCAGTACTTTCTGTGCAAGCTCTAGCTCGAGGGTTAGGCAGAGATCATGCTATAGCTAAAGGTCGAGGCCCGGGTAAAAGAGCAGTACCAGCCCGAGGTTAGACCAAAGGGGTCACCTGAGCCTATTGTAGACCCAATTTATGAGCATGAGGAGCAGGCTGAGGACCTAGTTCAGCCTTCTGCACCCTTAGAGGGTACACCGGTATTACAGGAGTTATTGATTCGATTGCTGGTGAGGATGGGGGGTACCCCTTCTACTAGTGATCTTCCAGGTACCTCAGTCCCTGCTATACCAATTGGTCTTTCACAGCTATCTTAAGGACCTAGTATGGGATTGCAGTCCCCGAGTTTATTTTCCATACCTTCTATTGCACCTTCGAGGTTTTCAGCCTCGCTAGTTTCTGCTAGTGGTGCTATGTCCTTGTGTGAGTAGAAAAGCTTTGAAAGATTTATGAGATTGGCTCCTTCCAGATGTAATGGTATAGCTGGGGATTGGGCATATGACTTTTTGAAAGAGTTTCAGGATTGACTATTTCATTTGGGAATGCTAGAGGCCCACGGGGTAGCTTATACATCTTATTAGTTGATAGGCATAGCCAAAGAGTGGTGGAGGTTGGTTATGGCCCGAATACCTATTGATGCTCTAACAATGAGTTAGGAGCAGTTTATTGAGATCCTTCTTGAGAGGTTTATACCTTATGGTCTTCGTGATAGACATCGTGATGACTTTGATAGATTGTAGAAGGGTTCTATGACCGTGTCCCAATAAGAAGCATGATTCCATAAATTGTCCTGTTATGTTATCTCTAGTCTTCCCACGGAGTTTGAACTAATTTGCCAATTTGTGAAAGGGTTCACAAGTTATATCTAGGAGTCCATAACCTCTCTTGTGTTATCCAGTGGTTTCTTTCAGAGCATTATTGACCATGCTAGGATGATATAACGTATCAAACATACAGGACAGGGTGGTGGTAAGAGGTACCACCATAAGGGTTAGTTTGAAGTTATGCATCCAGAGATAGAGATTCTCAATAGCCGGGCGCTCAGGGTTATCTGAGGAGACCAGTTCATGCAACCATTCCTCGTGAAGATAGCACTGGTAGGCGCATATTTAGCTAGGCTAGTTATGGTAGTTCCTTTGGTTTGGGGATGTATAGTGGTTCATCAGGTCATCCATCTTAGAGTTTTTGGCCTAGAGGGTGTTATGTATGCAAAGTGTTTGGAAACAAGGATAAGGATTACCCCAGGCATACTCCTATTTTTTTTTTGTTGGGACACAGACGACCCAATCTACACCAACCCAACAGCTAGAGGTTCTTCACAAAGTGCGAGGGGTAGTACGCTAGGGGTAGAGCTAGAGGGGATATGTATGCCATGTTATTCTAGTCTAAACAGATATGGAGGCATCTAATACTATGATTACAAGTATAGTTCCAATTTGCCATCGTTCAACTTTAGTATTGTTTGACCCTGGCTCTACCTATTCGTACATATCAGGTTATTTTGCTGATGATATTGATGTTATGTCTGAGCACCTTGATGGGCGTATTCGTGTTTCTACACCTGTGGGTGAATCCCTAGTGGTGGATAAGGTACATTGGGGTTGTATAGTTGTAATCTTAAGTAGGGAGACCTAGACCAATTTGATCCTCCTAGACATGTTAGACTTTGATGTTGTTTTGGGAATGGATTGGTTGTCCCCTTATCATGCGATTATTGATTGTTATCCTAAGATTGTGACCTTCTTGTATCCAGGTTTACCTCAGTTAATCTGGACAGACGCTCCTAGCTGTAACACTAAGGGGGTGATTTCTTATGCTCATGCTCCGCGTATGATGAAGCACGAGTATTTATCTTATTTGGCTCATGTAGGCGATATTTCTAAGGAGTCAGTGAGGAAGTTCATGGATGTGTTTACTAATAACATACTGGGTTGTTCCCTTAGATTGTGATATTGATTTTGCCATTGATTTGGACTAGGGCACTAAGCCCATATCCATTTCCCCTTATCGGATGGCTCCTACAGAGTTAAAGGAATTAAAGAAGCAATTAGAAAATCTATTGAAGAAGGAGTTTATTCAACCTAGTGTGTTGCCTTGGGGTGCAACTATGTTGATTGTGAAGAAAAGGATGGTACTATGAGAATGTGTATTGACTATCATCAATTGAATAAAGTGACCATAAAAGAACAAGTATCCTTTGCCTCATATTGGTGATTGTTTGATCATGTTTAGGGTACCTTAGTGTTCTTCAAAATTTATTTAATGTCAATGTATCACCAATTGAGGGTTCAGGATTCACACATCCCAAAGACTACTTTAAGAACTAGGTATGGGTACTATAAGTTTGTAGTTATGTCGTTTGGGCTGACTAATTCCCATGCCACTTTTATGATATTGATGAACCGAGTGTTTAGACCTTACCTAGATTCCTTTGTGATTTTATTCATTGATGACATCTTGAAATATTCTAAGAGTTAGGTGGACCATGTCTTTTACCTGAGGACTATGCTCTAAAGATTGCGCGAGGAGAAGCTATATGCTAAGTTCTCCAAATGTGAATTTTAGCTCGAGTTTGTGACTTTCTTGGATTATACGGTGGCTAAGGATGGTAATATGGTCAGTCCGGCTAAGGTTTTAGCAGTTCTTGATTTGGTGAGACCTACTTTAGTGACTAAAAGTCAGAATTTCATTGGGCTAGTAGGTTATTATCGTCGATTTGTTAAGGGAGTTTCCTCTATCATAACTCCTTTGACCAGACTAACTCAAAAATAAGTTTATTTCTATGAACAGATGAATATTTACTGAGTTCCCAAAGGCTTAAGGAGTTATTAACTTCAGAACCTATTCTAGCATTTCCCGAAGAAGTTTTAGCCTTTATTGTTTATTGTGATGTTTTTGGTGTCGATTTGGGTGGAGCATTGATGTAGAAGGGAAGAGTTATAGAGTATTCTTCATGACAACTGAAGGCGCATGAGCGAAGCTACCTTACTCATGATTTGGAGTTAGCTAAATTAATGTTTGTATTAAAATTATGGAGGCATTATCTCTATGGGATGCATTACGGGATCTTCGCAGACAATCATAGCCTTAAGTATATTTTATTCAGCCTAATTTGAACATGAGGGAGCATAGGTGGTTTGAGTTACTGAAAGAGTATGATATCTATATTCTTTTTTACCCTGGCAAGGATAATGTAGTGGTTAATGCTTTGAGCCAGAAGGGTCCTAGCATGGGTAGCTTGGCATTTCTTAGGGAGAAGAAGAGACCTTTATCTTTGGAGGTTCAGTCTTTGGCCAGAAATTGATCAGAGTTAATATCTTCCCATCTCATAGTGTGTTGGCCTTCATTGAGGCTAGGTCTATATTGATGCATTAGATTTGTTCTCACCAGTTTGATGATGATAAATTATATGTGATTTGAGATAAAGTGTTGAGGGGTGAAGCTAAGTCGGATCTTCTTGATTCCGAGGGAGTGGTGAGGATTAGTGGGTTGACCAAATCAGGTTATTTCATTTCGATAATGACTAGCCATTGTGCGGAGCAACTATCTAGGATCTATATATGTGAGATAGTCAGATTGCATAGGGTACCTATCTCTATTGAGTCTAATCAAGGTTCGATGTTCACCTCACACCTTTGGAAGGCATTGCAGAATGGTTTGGGTATATGATTGGACATGAGCTCAACATTTCATCCCTAGACCAATGGCCAGTTGAAACGACCCGAAAAAGTGCTCGAAAATGTTCCACGGAATTCTCAAAATTTTAAATTCCATATATCTCAAAATTTATTTGTTATTTCAAAAATTTGACTTTATATTCTTGTTCAGAGGGTCAAAAGTAGGTGAAAAAGGATCTAACCCCAATTTAAGAGCGAAAGATTAGCAATTATGAAATTCCAAAGTGCAATTTCCAGAGGGGTTTTCGCGGCCTCCTGGCGACGTGTCCCTGTATATTTTGGGGACTATTTTTTAAGTTCAGTCCAAGACTTCTAAGTCTTGAGTCTAAGTATTTCCAAATGTGATTTTACCTATACTTAGCCAAATTTCACCCTCATATCATCCTAAACATTTCCCAATACTCACTCAAATAGTTAGTCATATTTTCACTCTCCAAACTCAAGTCCCAAATCCTCATCCCAAGCTAAGGATCTTCTTCAAGGTTCTTCTTCAAGCTCTAAGTCTATATCTCTAATCTTCACCAAGTTCATCTCTAAGCTAAGGTATATGGGTTTCTTTCATGGGTTCCTTTCGTACATGATACCCAAGTCTCCTTTTACTCAAATTGCATGATTTAAAGTTGATTTACAAATAGGTCTTGCTTATTATGAAATTCACTGTACCCTATGTTAAAGCTATGTGCAATTGTGACTATTTTGCCATATTTTGAGCATAAATCTTTGATCTATTGTAAGAATTAAGATGGGGTTTTGATATATATTGCTTGAGGGTGTTGCAAGGTGTTGATTTATGGTTTTGCAATGGATTTTCTTGCATGATTTCACCTCTATATTGAATGGTTTTATACTAGCATTACACACCCTCAAAGTATTTGATAAAATGTCTGGATGTGGTTTCTTGAGGAATTGAAGGACCAAAGCATGAGATATGATATGAATGACTATATAGTAATGAAATGAGTTTATATATATGATAAATTCTATATAAAGTGTTGCATTAGACCATGCCCAATTTGGAGGGACTAAGAACCCAAATAACCTAGATGGGGGTTTGTACTCATCAGCATAGAGAAGGGTTTATGCTTCTCCACTTGGTGATAGGGCGACATCATCACTAACCTAGATAGGGGTTTGTGCTCATCAACCTATAAAAGGGTTTTTACTTCTCCACCATGGTGATGAGCCGACATTATCACCAACCTAGATGGTGGTTTGTACTCATCCACCTATGGGGCGACATCATCACTAACCTACCAAAGGGTTGTACATTTGGAAATTTAGCTTGGTCTCTTTTACACCGTGATATCCTATATGAGTATGAGTTACTTAAGTATGTTTTACTATGCATTGATCATACATGTCATATTGTATATTATGCCTAATACCTATTATTATGCATTTTGGTTATGATGCCCATCTCTTGTTGCATTATATCCTACATACTTAGTACATTCAAACGTACTAACGCATGTTCTATGCCTATATAATGTCACCATGTTGGAACTGGTGCCCAAGTTGATCATCACTCTCCTCCACGTGGCTATATTTGGTGCTATTCAAGTTAGTTGGTGAGTCCTCCACTTAGGGGACCTTAGTCTATGCTTCTCCTATTATGTCTTGAGACATTTTTCATTACTGCATTTTTGACTATGATGGTAAGCCCGGTTACTTTGTCTTGGCCCTCGCTCTTATCTATGTATTAGAGGTGTTTGTTGGACATGTTATGTATCTATTATATGAGCTTGACTCTTGTCTCTTGACTATGATGGTATGGAAGTGTGTTCCCTTATCCCCAGTTTCCCTATTCTTTTATCTCTTGATGCTTCATTTATTGCTTCCGCGACCAAAGATATGTGATGATGCTCTAAATGGCTTTCTTAGGGTGCCTTTGGGTTCCCCTTGCCTATGTCACATCTAAGACCTACGATATGACAAACTTGGTATTAGAGCACTGGTTGATAGATCCTCAGAGTCTAACACACTGCATCGACTAGAGAATTATTCATTGTTGTGAAGCGCACCATGACTATGAGTAGGAGGCTATAAGACATTTTAGAAAATGTTTCCTTTCTTTTGGTTCCATGTCATGCTATAGAGTTTTCATAAGTTTTTCCCATAATGATTGTTCTTTGCTATGCAAGATCTTGCCAAACACTTAAGGACGAAGGGCCCAAACTCCTAAGGAGCAACCTCACAATGGTGATCCCAAGGATGCTTTTGCTATGCTTGCCCAAGTTGTGGCCAACCAAGTCAATCAAGGGGCCTAAGCCCCTCATGCTACTATCCCAGGAGGTAGTCTAAGAGACTTTATAAGGATGAATGCTCCGATATTTTATGGGTCAAAGGTGGATAAAGATCTATAAGAGTTCATTGATGAGGTTTACAAAATCTTGAATATCATGGGTGTTGGGCCAAATGAAAAGGCGGAGTTGGCGACGTACTAACTCAAAGGAGTAGCTCAAATATGGTATGATCAATGTAAGGGTGAGAATGGGGTTGGTAATGTGGTGGTTTGGGAGGAGTTCAAATTGGCTTTCCTTAACCAGTTTTTTCACTCTTGAGCTTAAAGAAGATAAGTTGGTAGAGTTTATGAACTTGAAACAAGGTGCTATGAGTGTTAGGGAGTATACCCTCAAGTTTAATCAACTTTCAAGTATTCTCCTCATTTGGTGGCCGATCCTAAATATAGGATGAACAAGTTTGTGATGGGGGTCTCTGACTTGGTAATTGAATAATGTCGGTCTGCCATGTTAATAGTAGCATGGACTTATCTGGGTTGATGACCTATTTTAAGAAAATAAAGGAAGAGAAATTGACAAACAAAAGGGGTCATGAGGCCAAGAGGACCCGTCTTGGGGTAAGTTCCAAAGGGGTGGTCGGTTAACTGAAGGACAAGGGTCTCATCATGCTATTAATATGGGGTTTGCAAAGACCTCCCTAGGCCTCAAGGTGTTGGTGGTGTGGCTCCCATTGATATGTGTCCTACATTTGGGAAGGGTCATAAAGGCCCATTTTTGAAGGATTCTAATGCATGCTTTGGTTGTAGGGAGCTTAAGCATAAGAAAGTAGATTATCCAAGAAACGTGGCAAGGTTTGAGGTGCTAATGTAGTCCCATCGAGGAGAGGTGGTCCTCAAGGTGGTGCCATAAGGCGCAATCGATTTTATGCTCAACATGGGAGACAAGGGGTTAGTGAGGTCCCCGATGTTCTATTGGTCTGTTGAAAATCTTTGACTTTGATGTGTATGATTTGATTTGAAAATCTTTCCTTCATTACCCCTTTTGTTGCTAAAAAGTTCCATGTTATCCCCGACTTGTTACATGAGTCATATGAAGTGTCTACTCCTATTGGTGCCTATATTGTTGCTAGGAAAGTTTATTGGAGTTGTCCTATTTGCATTTTGCATAAGTTTTTGCTTTATGATCTTGTTGAATTAGAGAGGGTAGATTTTGCTATCATTCTTAGGATGGATTAGTTGCATGCCTACTATGCTTCTATTGATTGTAGAACCCGTAGAGTCAAGTTTCAATTTCCTAATGATCATGTCCTTGAATGGGAAAGTCAAAATGTGGTGGTCAAGGGTAGATTTATTTCATGCATTAAAGCCCACAAGTTGATTTTTAGGGGGTGTTTGCATCATCTTGTGAGGGTTAAAGATGTGGAGTTCAAAGTCCCTTCCATTGAGTTGGTTCCGATTATAAATGCGTTTCTTGATGTCTTCCCAAAAAACCTTCCCGGTGTCCCTAAAGAAAGGGAGATAGATTTTGGCATAGATCTACTTCCCCATACTCAATCTTTCTCCATTCCCCCTTACCATATGGCTGCGGGGAAGGGATTTATTAGACCGAGTCAATCACCTTGGGTTGCCTGGTGTTTTTTCTAAAAAAGAAGGATGGGCCACTTAAAATGCGCATTGATTACCGACAACTCAATAGGGTCACTAAAAGAATAGATATCCTCTTCCAAAGGATTGTTAATTTGTTTTGACCAATTGCAAGGTGCAAGCTTCTTCTCTAAGATTGATCTTTGGTTCGTTACCATCAAATGAGGGTGAAAGAGTGTGATATTTCCTAGATCGCCTTCCGAACTAAATATGGGCATTATGAGTTTGTTGTGATGTCTTTTGGGTTGACTAATGCACAGGCCATCTTCATGGACCTAATGAATAGGGTTTTCAAACCCTACCTTTTTCCTCTATTGTGATCTTCATTGATGATATCTTGATCTACTCACATAGTAAGGAAGAGCATATGGGTCATTTGAGGGTTGTGTTACAAAGACTGAGGGAGGAGAAATTGTATGCCAAATATGATAAGTGTGAACTTTAGTTGAAATAGGTCGCATTCTTGGGTCAAGTAGTGTTGGAGGATGGTATAAAAGTGGATCCTAAGAAAACTGATGTGATTAGAAATTAGCCTGGATCATTGACCCCGTCGAATACTAGGAGCTTCTTGGGCCTCGCGGGTTACTATAGAAGATTTGTGGATGGGTTTTCCACCATTGCTTCCCCTATGACCAAATTGACTCAAAAGAAGGTTAAGTTTGTATGGACCGACGTATATGAGAATACCTTCCAAACATTGAAGGATAGGCTTGTGTCACTTTTATATTGTCACTATCGGATGGGCTTGAGGGTTTTTTTGTGTATTTTGATGCATCTAGAGTTGGTTTGGGTTGTGTGCTAATGCAAAATATTAAGGTCATAGTTTGTGCTTCTAGGTAACTTAAAGTGCATGAAAGAAATTACCTTACCCACCATCTAGAGTTGGGCGCCATTGTGTTTGCATTAAAGATTTTTCATCATTACTTATATGGGGTGCATGTTGATGTCTTCACCGATTATAAAAGCCTCCAATATGTCTTCACTCAAAAAGATCTCAACTTGAGACAAAGAAGGTGGCTAGAACTGTGCAAATATTATAAAATGAGTATACATTATCATCTAAGTAAGGCAAATATGGTGGTGGATGCTTTGAGTCCAGTGTCCATGGGTAGCCTAGCTCATGTTGATGGTGGTGATAGGGAAATGGCTAGGGAGGTGCATAGATTGGCTAGATTAGGGGTTAGGTTGGAAGAGGTTGGTGATGATGGTGTTATTGTTGTTGTGGTTCTAAATCTTCTTTGGTTGATGAGGTGATAGGAAAACAAGACCTTGACTCCTCCTTACTTGAATTGAAGGCCTTGGTGAAAGAGGGTAAAATAGAGGTCTTCTATCAAGGGAGAGATGGTGCCCTTAGATACCAAGGTAGATTGTGTATGCCTTGTGTTGACGGTTTAAGGCAGAAGATCCTTGATGAGGCCCATAACTCTTCTTATTCTATCCACCCTGGTTCCACTAAGATTTATAGAGACTTGAGAGATGTGTATTGGTGGGGAGGCATGAAGAGGGACATTGCCAAATTCATTATCAATTGCCATAGTTGTCAACAAGTCAAGGCCGAATATCAAAGGTCAATTGGCCTAACCCAATACATAGAGATACACACTTGGAAGTGGGAGGTGATTAATATGGATTTCATTGTTGGGTTGCCTAAGACTAGGAAAGGTTTTGATTTCATTTGGGTGGTGGTTGATAGGATGACGAAATCGGCTCACTTTCTACTAGTTAAGACTACATATGCGGCTGAGGAGTATGCAAAGTTGTATATCCATGAGTTAGTAAGGTTGCATAGGGTTCCTTTGTCCATAATATTGGATCGTGGTTCACAATTTACTTCATACTTTTGGAGGTCTTTTCGAAGGGATTTTGGTAAAAAAAAGTTCACCTTAGTATGGACTTTTACCCCCCAAACGGATGGCAAAACCGAAAGGACAATTCAAACCCTTAAAGATATGCTTAGGTCATATGTATTGGAGTTGAGGGTAGTTGGGATGACTATCTTCCTTTGATTAAGTTTTACTACAACAATAGTTATCACTCTAGTATCGGTATCACTCCTTTTGAGGCTTTTTATAGAAAACTTTGTAGATCACCAGTTAGTTGGTTTGAGGTTGGAGAGGTGGCTTTATTGAGGCCAAATCTGGTCATGGAGGCTTTTGAGAAGGTTAGGATGATTAGAGAATGGTTGAGAATAGCCCAAAATTGTCAAAAATCTTATGCCGATGTGAGACGAAGGGACCTTGAATTCAAAGTGGGTGATTGGATTTATTTGAAAGTTTCCCAATGAAATATATGGTCTGTTTTGGTAAATAGGGGAAGTTGAATACAAGATATTTTGGTCCTTATGAGGTCTTGAAGAGGGTTGGCAAGGTAGCTTATGAATTGAAGTTGCCTAGTAAAATGAATTTGGTTCATCTGGTGTTTCATGTCTCTATGTTGAAAAAATGTATTGGTGATCCTAATGCTATTATGCCTCTTGATGTTGTCGATGTTATTGAGGATAAATTGACCTGTGAGAAGGTTTTGATTCAGATTTTAGATAGTAAAGTAAAGAGATTGAGGAACAAGGAGGTGGAATCCATTAAGATCCTTTGGAGTAAACAACAAATCAAAAGTGCTACTAGTTCTAAGTCCATTATGTAATTTCAAGTCTTATGTTTCAGCTCCTATGTCATTCATATGCATTCATGTTCAAGTTGGCAAATTATGGTGATTTTACACTTATGTTGTGATTTTGAAAATAGTGTTTTAAATGAAATATTGCATTTTAATTGGGACTGGTTTGTTATGATCATTCTTCTCTTATACGTCTCGGGGATGAATATTCCCAAGGGAGAGATATTGAAAGGACCCCAAAAAGTGCCCGAAAATGTGTCTCAGAATACCCAAAATTTTAAATTTTATATATATCAAAATCCATTTGTTATTTTGAAAATCCAACTTCATATTCTTGTTCAGGAGGTCAAAATTAGGTGAAAAAGGGTCTAACTCCAATTTAAGAGTGAAATATTAGCAATTACGAAATTCCAAAGTGCGATTTCCAAAGGGGGGTTTTTGCAACCCCCTCACGACGTTCCCCTATATATTTTGGGGATTGTTTTTTAGTTCAGTCCAAGACTTTTAAGTCTTGGGCCTAAGTGTTCCCAAATGTGTTTTTACCTATACTTAGTAAAATTTTACCCTCATATCATCCTAAACATTTCTCAATACTCACTCAAGCACTTAGTCATATTTTCACCGGCCAAAATCAAGTCCTAAACCCTCATCCCAAGCTAAGGTTCTCCTTCAAGGTTTTTCTTCAAGCTCCAAGACTCCATCTCCAATCTTTACCAAGTTCATCTCTAAGCTAAGGTATATGGATTTCTTTCATGGGTTTCTTTAACCCATGATACTTGAGTCTCCTTTTACATAAATTACATTATATAAAGTTGATTTGCTAATAGATCTTGCTTATTATGAAATTCACCACACACTATTTTAATATTATGTATAGTTGTGACTATTTTGGCATGTTTTGAGCCATAAATCTTTAATCTACTGTAAGATTTGAGAAGGGTTTTTGATGTATATTTCTTGAGGGTGTTGCAAGGTATTAGTTGATGGTTTTACAATGGATTCTCTTGCATGATTTCACCTCTATATTTCATGGTATTATACTAGCATTACACACCCTCAAAGTGTTTGATAAAATATCTAGATGTGGTTTCTTGAGGAATTGAAGATCCAAAGCATAATATATTATATAAATAACTATATGATGATGGAATGAGCTTTTGTATATGATAAATTTTATACAAAGTGTTGCATTAGACCATGCCCAATTCGGGAGGACTAAGAATCCAGATAACCTAGATTGGGGTTTGTACTCATCAACCTAAGGAAGGATTTGTACTTCTTCACCTGGTGATGAAGCGGCATCTTCACCAACCTAGAACAATGTTTGTACTCATCAACCTAGAGAAGGGTTTTTACTTCTCTACCATGGTGATAGAGTAGCATTATCACCAGCCTAGATGAGGATTTGTACTCATCCACCTAAGTAATGGAGCGGTATCATTACTAACCTATCAAAGGGTTGTACATTTGGAAATCTAGCTTGATCTCTTTTACACATATGTTTTCCTTTATGAGCATGAGTTACTTAAGTATATTTTACTATGCACTGATCATACATGCCATATTGTATATGATGCCTAATGCCTTTTATTATATATTTTAGTTATGATGCCTATCTCTTGTTGCATTGCATCCTACACATTTAGAACGTTCAAACATACTAACGCACACTTTACTCCTACATGATGTCACCATGTAGGAACCAGTGCCCAAGTTGATTATCATCATCCTCCACGTGGCTAAGTTCGGTGCTATGCAAGCTATTTGGTGAGTCCTCTACTTCTAAAACCTTAGTCTATACTTCTCCTATTATATATTGAGACATTCTTCATTATTTTCTATTTGACTATGAGGGTGACCCTGGTTACTTTGTCTTGGCCCCCACTCTTATCTATGTATTAGAGGTGTTTGTTAGACATGTTGTGTACCTATGATATGTGTTTAACTCTTGTCTCTTGGCTATGATGGTATGGAAGTATTTTCCCTTAGCCCTGGTTTCCCTATTCTTTTATCTCTTGATGCTTGATTTATTGCTTTTACGACGAAGAATGTGTGATGATGCTCTAAGAGACTTGCTTGCGGTCCCTTCAGGTTCTCCTTACATCTTTTTATGTCTAGGTCCTAGGCTTAGGTCGTGACACTAGTATGAGCAGACTATTCAGGTATTAGAGGACATACTTAAGTCTTGTATAATGTATTTTGGTGCTAAGTGGGACTAACACTTGCCCTTAGTGGAGTTTTCTTATAATAACACTTATTTCTCCAGTATTCAGATGGCACCATTTGAGGAATTGTGTGGGCATAGGTGTTGATTGCTATTGGGTGGTTCCACTTAGTCCTCATTGATGTATTAGGCACTGATTTGCTCAGAGATGCTATAGAGCGGGTGAACCCGATCTAGAGTCGATTGGTGATAACCCAAAGTTGACAAAAGAGCTATGCTAAAAAGAGAGTTTGTCCCTTGGATTTGTGGTAGGCAATCATGTGTAGTTGAAGATATCAACCATGAAATGTGTGATGAGGCTCAAAAACAAGGGTAAGTATCACCTAAGGTTTATTGGCCCATTTGTGATTTTGAAAAGAGTAGGTGAGGTGGTTTATGAGTTGGCTTCTCCACCTAGATTGTTAGTTGTCCATCTAGTATTCCACGTCTTCATACTTCGGAAATACATATTGGATGAGTCCCATCTTATTTCTCATGATGCCATAGAGTTGGGTCCGAATTTGACTTCTGAGGAGGAGCCAATAGCCATTCTAGATAGATAGGTTCTTAGACTTAAGACTAAGCAGATCGCTTCAGTTAAGGCTCAGTGGCAACATCAGCCTATTAAGGAGGCGGCTTGGGAAAAAGAGTTCGACATGTGTGCTAAATACCTATATATTTTTTAAGCTTCAGGTACTTTCTTTTACCTTATGTTCGAGGAAGAACGTGATTTTTAGTGGTGGATAATGTATAACCCGTTAGATCTTTCAGATGACTTCTTACTTTTATCAAATATCCTCCTCGTAAATTCTAAATAGGTGACATTGGACTCCTTGTAACGTGTATAATTCATTCTTGGGAGAGGAACTTTTTTCTTAATGTTACAAGATACCATACTTGTTTTATAGGAAAAACATTTCCACTCCCAACAAACATACAGCTACTTAATAAAAGATAAAAATTTAGTACACTATGTCTTGTCTCCAATGCACCCAGCTACCCGAAGTCGAGCTTTCTTTGTCCCACCTTTCCTTACGGACTTTCCTAGTTTAGATAGCGTATT
>JAOTQJ010000011.1:8735413-8746433 GCA_025642045.1 Solanum sejunctum | reverse complement strand
TTATTTCATATAACAGCTCCAAAACTTCCAAAAGTAACACCAAGGATTCCCTCCATTCAGCAGAGAACTTGGAATCAGCAGCCTTAGAGGAAGTTGATTGGGAAATCTTCTTAGAAGCCATTTCAGTATTCTTTGGTGTTTGAAAAGTTGAAATGAGAGGTAGAGACTATCCCACTGGGTGTGCTAGAATTTGTAAGCGATAAAATTCGCATTGAGAAAATAATAATCAAGAACAAAAATATCGCAACTATTTGTAGTATTTGATTTCAATAATGTGAGTGTTACCATCTCTACGAATCCTCTAATTCACTTTTTCAAGTGTAAATTCAAGGACTCTGGAGCTTGTTCTTTAATTTGAAGTTTGTTCTTGAATCCGATCTTGAACTTTGATCTCGAATCTTAATTTTGATCTTGTTTCTTGATCTTGAATCTTGATTTTGATCTTCTTTCTTGTTTTTGATCTTGACTTTAAGAGCTTTTAAGCTTGTTCTTGAACTTAAGGGCTTGAATGTTTGAATTCTTGAATTTGTAGAGAAATTGTGGCGTTTTATCCATGAGGTCTCTCTAACTTTTTGTTAGAATTCTTGATGTCAATTCTGAATTATGAAGACCCCCTATATATAGTTGCAGAATAAAGGAGTCATGATACAATTAGACTTTCTCCCAACCAATCAAATTTAAGTGATATGGCATGTTGGGCTTTAATAAAATGGGCCTATCATTTTGACACATGGCATGATCATATTCGCTTCTTTGTTTGACTTGGCGTGCCATGCATTTGACACGTGGCATCAAGTAGGCCTCTTGGATGAAGTGAGATGGGGGCCGATGAAGTGGGTCGTCTGTTGTAGCTCAAATAAATAAATTTGGGTTTTTAATTAAATTCATATTTTATTAGACTCAATTTAATAAATTCAATTATATTAATCCGCAATATTCATTTTGGACTAATATATTTTTAAATTTAATATAGTTTGAATCATATAATAAATTTATATTTTCATAAATTTTATATGATTACAGCAAATATTAGTTATGCAAAATTTTGTTATAGATATTAGGTATGCAGGATTTAGTTATAAAGTTTAAAAGAAATTAATAAGCTAATTCTTATTTATTAATTATTAAATATTTAGTGTGTTAATAAATTATATACGTTAATAACAAATAAATAAGTAAACAAGTTTGACTATCTCAATTGATTTTTATCAGTGTATAATAATATTCAACAATATGTAACTAATACCTACACATATATTATATAATTCAAATTAATCAGTGATCTGATTAGTTGCAAGTGAACATAATTTCAATTCTTTTATTTTTAAAGAAAATAAATAGTATAATTTTTTTTTTAAAAAAAGCACATGCTTAGAAAATACTTTGAAAGTAAAATATAAGAAAACTAACATTTATATTGAAACTGTATGTTCCATTAAAATTCTCAGGGTAACATTATTTAATTTATATCTACATCTAATATAAATATTTTTTTCATTGGAGGCATTTTTTAATTGAATTTTAAAAAATAATGAAATATTTATACTATAAATGGATAATTTGCATATAAATCTTTCTTTGCTGCTAGAGGTAGATATGCAATTTTATTATTTTAATCTATATATAACTGATAACCACGTAACTTATTCCACCATCTACCCCACATAAAATTATACATAGATTTTCTCATAAGTTGTAGAGCATTTGTTACATAGAATTAAGGGAAAAGGCATAATCTTAACAATCAACATTCAACTCTAGTCTATGAAGCCTCTATCACTGTCAAGTGGTGCCAATGACAAACCCATGACTACCTCTATCAAAGTAAAGCTAATAAATTTCTAAATCTAAATCAAGATGAAAATAACATAATGAATCCTCAGAATTAGGGGAGGCTCACCAATCTGCTGAACGTCCCAGATCCTCAACGATGTGTCTGTTGATGATATCTATCCCTTGTATCTGCATCATAAAATGATGCAGCGCCAAATGGCATCAATATATGAAATGTACGGTATGTGAAATAGCTGAGTGAAACCGAAACAGGTAGAATAATATAGAACAAGAATCACACAATATAGAAATCAATCAACATGTCAAATGTCTATCTAAAGCAAGTATAAAGATAGACAAGTGACCCATCAGCTGATCAAACTTCAACAATCAAACCAGACTCACCTCAGAGGGACTCATCTCACCTCATCTCAACTAGGAGCACTTAGTTCTAGAACTTTCTGGGAATTTCTCTCATCCGAGAAGAACCACTTATGAGCCAATGATTGTACAACAATCTAGCTGATGTTGCCAAAGTCGTTCCATACTTGCTAGATAGGGAACGAATCGAATCCACTAAGGATCGCCAACCAATCAAATAAGTCCACTTTTGTTTCAGGGACTCTATCAAGAGGGAACCACATAATGTAATGTCATGGTTCAAATCCTTACGTACACTAGGATACATAGTTTGATAAGTGTGAATTGGGTTAGCTCTTACACTTTTGGTGCTCGATACTCCTCCCAATACTCAAGCTCATAAAACAATCCATCCAATCAAACTATGTCAATCAAATCATCTTAATCAGCCTCGTAGATGCACTATCTTTCAATCAATCTCATAGGGACTCTAATTATCTCATCCTCAACATCTCAATCATTAGCTTAAGGTTTAGAACAATCATTATGAAGTAATCAAATAAACAAATCCTTAGAGTTCATTTAGAAAGACTCATGGACCATCCAATACTCTCAATCTATCATCATTCTCACATCCACAATCACAATCTCTATCAACATTCTCAATCACGGCTCTAGACTGAATCCATATCTTCATTCATGTATGTTTTCAAAATCATCATGTAGGGTTATGCAATATCTCATGAAAAATATTCAATTCAAGAAAGATAAGTTTATGATAATCATCAACATATGAAAATACATATAAGAAATATAATTTCTTAAGAAAATAATCAAGAATTATGTATGTAGACTCAAGAACTCTCAACTCACTTCTAAGACCATCTATGGGGCACATGAGAGAAAAATCTCATGCTTTTAGTTTAGCCTTGCATACCTGGAATAAAGCTGTGAATAATCAACTCTAATAATTTCCTTTGAATTCTTTAATCTGCGCTTCCCTCTTTTCCTTTCTTAAGTCCTAGTCTTTCAAGTGTTTAGAAAAGGACTTAGAATGGGGTTTAGACCCTATTTACTCATTAAAATAACCTAATTTGATCATGTCTCAAGTTTAGGAGGAGTTAAAAATTGACCCAAATGCCCCTCAAAATAAAATAAAAACTCTCACCCATAAAATGCCCAGTCCGCGACGCAGACTGGACGCGGACATATACATTTTTTTCTAAAGATTTCTTGAATGAGTTTTCAATTCCTGTAGAAACAATTTTTAAAAATGTAAGTATTGGTCCACGTCATACCTTGGGCACACATCGACACAGTTTTTCTTCTCGAATCAAAAAATTATTTTTCGATCTGATAGTTATAGACCATTTTTCACTCAATTTTCCATACTAATTGCCTATCTGATCTTAAATTTGCAAAATGGAGTAGGCATTACAATACATCTTTATTCTAGGGGTATTTAAATTTTATAGGATGTTACATCATCTCTCCCTTGGGATCATTCATCCTCGAATGATGAGTAAAGGTGTATATAAAGGGACAAATAGACTCAAACTTATCTTAACATTTACATTTGTCAATCAACCTCTCGACTCCATCTCAATCATCATCAATTTTATTCGGACTTAAGAACAGACAATCAACTCAAGAAAGAAACAATCAATTTAGCTAAGGGTAGGGAAATTAACTTTAGCATTCTCGGCATTTGGCATGAATAGGTGCAGATATTTAGCTTTCATCTCTTCCTTAGCTTCCCATGTGGATTTCTCAGTGAATCAATTTTTCTACAAGACTTTGACTGAGGCTATCTCTTTGGTCCTCAACTTGCAAACCTGATGATTAAGGATTTGGACCAGAATTTCTTATTAGATCAAGCTATTCTTCACCCCAATGTTCTCCACAGTGATCTTAAAGTTAGGATCTCCCAAGCATTTCTTTAATATCGACACGTAGAATACTAGATGGATTCTATCTAATTTGGAAGGCAATTGTAATTCATAAGCAACCTTCTCAATCCTCTTCATAATCTGATAAGGTCCAATATAGCGTGGACTCAACCTAACCTTTTTCCAAATCTCATGACGCCTTTCATAGGTGACACTTTCAGATATACCCAGTTGTTTACCTTGAACTTTAAAAATCTCTCCTCCTTACATCAGTGTAGGATTTCTGGCTATTTGTGTAGTCTTCAATCTCTCTTTAATGAACTTAAACTTCTTCAATGATTGATGGACAAGATCAGGCCCAATCAACTCTGCTTCTAAAACTTCGAACTACCCAATTGGTGATATACATCTCCTCCCATACAAAGCTTCGTAGAGAACCACCTGAATGCTTGCATGATAACTATTGTTATATGAAAATTCAATCAATGGTAAGTGATCATCTTAGTTTCTCTTGAAATCAAGAACATAGATTCTCAACATATCTTCTAACGTTTGATAACGTCTGAATTATAAGCTCTGCCTGACCATCTATCAGGGGATGATAGGCTGTGCTTAAATTTACTTTAGTACCCAATCCTTTCTAGAGCGATCTCCAAAATTGGGAGGTGAATTGAGCTCCTCTGTCTAAGTTGATGGACAAAGGAACTCCATACAATCTCACAATCTCTTGGATGTACAACTTGGCATACTCCTTCGCAGTGTTACTTGTTTTAACGGCTAAGAAGTAAGCCGATTTGTTCATCCTATCCAAAATCGCCATATCGAATCATGTTACTTTTGAGACCTTGGTAGACCAATAACAAAGTCCATATTGATCTTCTCCCACTTCCATTCCAAAATATCAATGTTCTGAGCTAACCCACATGGCATTTGATGCTCAACTTTCACTTGCTAACAATTCGGGCATTTTGAGACAAATTCAACAATATCCCTATTCATTCCTCTTCATGGTACATTTTGGTAGAGCCAGGATGAGTGGAATATCTAGTGTTATGAGCTTTATCCTTGAGTCTGTCTCGAGTAAAATCAACATCTGGTATCTCAACATCCCATCTCCCCCTTTGGAGAAGACCATCACTTTCTGTCTGTGGATAACCTCCTTCAATTAGAGTATGAAAGGATCTTGATCTTGTATTTCTTTCACCTCTTCCACCAAAGATGAAACAAAATCATTCTGAATATTAAGTCCTCCCTCATCATTCTCCTCGAATTGAACTCTCAATCGGGCCAATCAATGTACTTCCTTAGCTAGTTCCTTCTTTTCTTTCTCAATATAGGTTGTGCTACCAATTGACAACCTGCTAAGAGTATCAATAACAATGTTTACTTAGATGGTATAAAATAATCATGTCATTGTCCTTGAGCAACTCCAACCATATTCTTTGTTACAGGTTGAGCTCTTTCTAACTGAAGATATGCTGCAAGCTCTTGTGATCGATGAACACATCCACATGCACTCCATACAAGTCGTGGCACCAGATTTTTAAGCGCAAACACCACCACAATCAACTCAAGATCATGGGTTGGATAGTTCTTCTCATGGATCTTAAGTTGTCTGGAAGTATAGGTTATCACCTTCCCTCTCTGCATCAGCATACATCCCAATCTAACTATTGAAGCATCACAATAGATCCCAAAATCGTCTATTATATCAGGCAATGTTAGAACTGGTGCAGTGTTAGTCTACTCTTTAACTCTTGGAAACTCTTTTCACATTTGTCGGACCACTGAAACTTGATCTTTTCTGAGTCAACATAGTCAATGGCATGGATAAGGAAGAAAACCCCTCAACAAATTTGCTGTAATAGCCTGCCAACCCCAAGAAAATTTTTATGTCAATTGGAGAGGTTGGTTTGGGCTAGTTCTTAACCATTTCAATTTTCTGAGCATCTACTCGAATACCATCATCGGAGATAATATGGCCTAGGAGAACCACTAACTTAAGTTAGTATTCATATTTTGAGAATTTTGCATATAACTCATTGTCCTTAAGTGTTTGGAGGACAATTCTGAGGTAATTTGCATGTTACTCTTCATCTCTTGAATACACGTGATGAAAACAATCACAAACATATCAAGAAACTGTCTGAGCACCCTATTCATCAAATCCATGAAGGTTGCAGGTGCATTCGTCAACCCAAAGGACATGACTAAGAACTTAAAATGGCCATATCTAGGCCTAAAGGTTGTCTTTGAAATAACATATTCCCTCACTTTCAACTAATGGTAGCTAAATCTGAGGTCTATCTTTGAGAAACAAGAGGCACTCTGAAATTAGTCAAACAAATCATCTATACTTGGAAGAGGATACTTATTCTTTACGGTGACCTTGTTCAGTTGCCTATAGTCAATGTATATTTGAAGAGACCCATCCTTCTTTTGCTCAAATAGGATAGGGACACCCCAAGGAGAAACACTCGGCCTTATGAAGCCCTTCTTGACAAATCTTTCAATTGTTCTTTCAATTCTTTCAACTCAATGGGGGCCATCCTATAAGGTGAAATTGAGGTAGGCTGGTTATCGGGAAGAACATCAATCCAAAAGTCAATCTCCCTATCTGGAATGACTCCCGGCTGATCCTCAGTAAACACTTTAGGAAATTAAACTCATTCACAATTGGAACTGACTCAACAGTACGAGACTCAACATCATCAGATTTAACTCTCACAAGGTGGTAGATACAATCCTTAGAAATCATCTTTTAGGCTCTAAGATAGGATATAAGCTTTCCTCTAGGTGCTACAGAATCACCCTTCCACTCTAGAATCGGTTCATTTGAGAATCGGAACTTAGCCAGGGATCAAATCAAAATCAGTTATGTCTAACTCAATCAGATCAATGATAGTATCCCTTTGATGGATGGACACCACACAAGCGCTATAAACCCTCTCAGCCCAAATAGACTCACCCACAGGAGTAGAAACATCAAATGGTTCAACAAGGCTCTCAGGGGTTATATAAAATCTACAGGACACATAACGAGTTACAAAAGATAAGGTGGCATCAGGATCCATCAACACACAATAATCAATTAAAAAGACTCAAATCATACCTGTCAAAATATTTATGGAGTTCTCCTGTATCCATGGCATATAAATGGTTTGTGGCCTCGCTTGTGCCTGGCGTAGTACCTCTCTGATTTCCCTTAGTTGGTAGGGTTGGTGCTAAAGATTGAACCTGGTCAGCCCACAGTGGACAATCTCTTTGATAGTGATGTGCTTGGCCATATTTGAAGCATACATCACTCCCCTCGCGGTACTTACCCATGTGTAACTTGCCACATGTACCATATAGTGGTTTACCTCATGAACCTTGAGCCACACTAGCTTGTGACTGAGACCTACAGGCTCCAATATTCTAGGATCTCTGATCATTTATGACTTTAGGAGCAGGTGCACTAGCAGATGATGGTTCTAGAAATCAATTACTGTTGCTTTTTTTCCCAACATCATAGCCAGATGTTTTAGCTTTCTTGCTTCTAAACTCCTCTTTATCATATTGCCTCTTCTCATCAGCTTGTCGTACAAAGGTCATCAGTCTCCCAATATCTATATCACTCACAAGCATTGCTCTCCATCCACTCTCTCTTTGTCCCTCTATTCAACCCATCAATATATATTCCCATCCTCCCTCTCATATCCACAACAATGTTCAGAGCATAGGGAGACAATTGTGTAAACGTCAGCCTATACTCTTGCACAATCATAAAGCCCTATTTAAAGTTCAAGAACTCTCTTACCTTCACCTCTCTTTGCTCCCTTGGGAAGAAACACCCCAAGAAGGCTTTCTCGAACATAGCTCAAGTCATCAGAGAGGAATCATCTCCTTTACCCTTCATCCATTGATCATACCAAAGTCTGGCCACACCCTTTAGTTGATAAGCAGCTAGTTCCACTCTGTTAGCACCAGCCACATGCATCACTTGTAATATGTTCTAAAGCTCCTCCGCATGGTTCTCAGGATCCTCAGTGGATGCAGACCCTGTGAACTCAAGCGGATTCATCCTCAAGAATTTTTAGACTATAGAAGTGTCATGGGCATCCTATCGACCCACTCCTTGTCTCGCAGCAGGTGATGTGATAGCCTGGGCTAGGGTTTGCATAGCTTTGTGAAGCTCAGTATTGGATACCTCATCTCGAGGTAGCTGTCCAACCAGGACACCTGGTTCCACGTGCTCTTCATGTCCTTGAGGCTCAGGTAGGTTAACATATTATCTGGTAGGTCATCCTCTAACTCTGACGGCTCTTCTGGGAGGCATGATCACGATTCTGCAATGCGCAAAGCCCGAATTAGAAGAGAACTTTTATAGAGTATAACTCTATAGCACAACTTAGAACATGAATAAAGGGAAATATTCCTAGTGTCCTATAACAACCTGCTTAGCAAGTATGGTCGACAACACACTCATAAACAAGACTCTACTAGACATGGCTTTATAGACTCCCTAGGATACTTGAACTCGTGCTTTGGCCCAAGTTTGTCACACAGTAGGAGAGTAACCAAGAAGTGGACAACACCCAGAGACTATTGCTTATCCCAAGTGAACCACTTGGCCTCATCACATACATTCATTCATTAATTCTGGTAGTCGACAAAAGACATAAAGAACATAAACGGTCACATCTTATCATCTAGTCTCAAATAATAATAATAATAATAACAATAATAATAATATTTCAAGACCCAAAATTCAAGTGTGATGGCACTTGTCTTATCCCACCAAGACAAGTCAGCCTACAACCCAACTATAACATCAACAATGTAAAATTATAACAAAAATAAAAATTCAATTACAGACAATAAATCAACTTAATAAAAATTCCCCAAAACTTGGTTGTCAAGTGCACAAGCTTCTAATGTATTACAATAGATTCAAAAGAAATCACAAGTGTCAAATGCTATTGTCTCTAGAATAAAACAAAATCATAAGTAGGAGTATGAGGTCAGCTGGGATGGCAAACAACTGCCTCTCACAATCTCTACAGTAAGCCTCAGGCAAGGAAGAGTGGAGAGTATCACGACAATCTGGGCTAGCAACCTACAAAACTGTTGTAGCAAGGGGTGAGTACCAAACGCACAGTACTCATCAAGTGAACTAATAAACACAAAATTAAGTAATATAGAATACCGGTACACCCAACACTTCAACCAAAACCCCCACAACTACTACCTAGGTCATAACCTTCACAATTACACCAGTCGAAAATGCTATGATCAAAGCCTATGATAGTATAATCCTCATTTATTCCACTTTTAGGTCATAGATGCAAATTCTACAATTTATCAAGTCCTCACTAATTCTTAAGTATCATTAAATCAATATCAAAACTAACCATGTAAAGACATAAACAAGTCAGATGATATCATGAATAACCATTCTCAATAGCACTCCATATAATCATAACAATTCAGTGCATTACGGAATGAAAATAAATGCCATGAGATGTAATGCAATGCAATGCAATGTCACGTAGAATGATATGTCTGTCCTAGTGATACAATTTCGCTGATGATAAACATGCCTCAGTTAGAACCCATGGTGGCCACACATAGACCATGTATCTGTAGCGACGCATGACATGTCCTTCGAATAATAGTATCCATCACGGCATATGACACAACCCTCGAATCATAGTATCTGTCGCGACGTGCGACACGTCCCTCGAATCATAGTACATCCTTTTTCTTTTTTTTACTAGTCGGAATCATTTTCCTTCGGCTTTACATCTCTTTTATTGGATCATGTAGCAAACACATAGTAATGCACAATAATCATGTTTATGAAAATAAAATATGCAAGATGTCCATACAAAGTCATATATCTCAAAATCAAGAATGGGTAACTCAATACCATAAATGTTGTCATATCCTCAATCTCAATATCATCACAACCTTGACAACTTTCACATCTAAAAGTAAGCATTACTTCAATATCAACAACAAATAATCACTATTTCACATATAATAAACCTCCACCATTAATTCACAAGTCAAATATCACCATAAAATAATTAGCCCATTTAAAAGATTTCAATCAAAGCCCACCTGAATTGTTCTCAACACCTTACACCAGAAGTACAAGATTATATATACTTAACAAATGTTAAGAAATCCACTTGCCTTATATAAAGTCTCGAATCACGTCAATTTTGAAGCTCTTCCCTTTATATGACTCTCTAGTTCAACAAAATCTATTCAAATATAGCATCATAATTATATAATGAATCTAACGACACTAAAATCAATTAATTCCGTGAAAAGGGTAAAACGGTCAAAAAATTTTGTTGTCAGAAAATACCATCGAAATCTAAAAATTTATACATGAAAATGTTCCCCAAGTCATGATGGCGAAAATCATTTAAAAAATGGAGCTAATATGAGGAAGAAATCACATGTTAAAGTTTTCGAAATACACTAAAAATGCAACAGCAATATCTGCAGATTTTACCTCAAATGAAGCAACAAAGTCAATTTATGAAGTTCCCAGTGTGTTCTCCTTAGAAAAATATATAATTTAGACTTTCGAATTTCTCAAATTCGATCAAACTTGAGAGAGAAATCGTTGGTTAAAGTTTAGGGAAAGTTTGCGATCTTCTCTTCTCTTTCTTGGAGAAAATCCTCAATTTTTGCAATTATTTTAAAGTGAAAGAACTTCAAAGGACATTGATTGAAGGAATTATCTTTGATTCTTAAATTTTTGACTTAAACTCTTTAGAGTTCTTGATGAAGAACCATAATTCTCAAAGAAGAAGAGTCAAGAAATCCTTTCTTGGGTTTCTTGAATTCATTTTCTTGAAACTCTAGGTTATGATTTTAAAGTCCTATTAGAGATTCATAAATAGATGAAGAAATTAGGGTTTTATAGATTGAAATTCATGAAGAATAACTTACCTTGAGGAGGAATCTTGGAAGCTAATCCTAACTTGATGATTTTCTTG
>JAOTQJ010000011.1:8711308-8732815 GCA_025642045.1 Solanum sejunctum | reverse complement strand
AGAACATAAATCTCAAGACATAATATAATTTCAAGTAGTAAAGTCCTCATATAATAGCAAGAGAATGAATAAAACTTACTCATCAACAACTTCTTTTAAATCTCTAACTCAAGTAAATAAAGTGACATGTAGGGTCTTTCGATTTAACGTTTATGCATCAAAATAAATTCACCACTCATCATAAATAATATTCTCATAATAAATTACTTAAAAGTACACAAAAATAAACTCATTTGTATAAAATATCTTACTATAAAAGATTTAAAAAATAGGAGCAACTTACAAAAATAAAATTGCCAAAGCTCTACATAGTAAAATACCTCCCTTCAACTGATAAATCTCAAAATATTAGCCAAGCTATTTTCCTCACAATTTTATTTCTCTTACTTTCTCTCCTCTATTTTTGTGCTCATCTGCACAGCGCAAGTGACTCTATTTATAGAGCCAAAAAGACGTCCCATATGCCCCAATAATGGAGAATTAAAATAGTGAGTGGAGAAATTGCTCCTAGCATTAACGGGATAAAATTATATGGGCATTAAAGAAGAGCATTAGCAAAAGTGAGAAGATAAGCTAGAAGAGCATTAAGAAAAATAAAGTGGAAGGAACCTTTAATAAAAAAAAATTAAAGTGGAAATAGCAATAGGCTCCTTAAAAGAAATAATATAAAAAATGCATCAACAATCCCCATTTTAAAAATCCTCCGTACATTATTTCAACTCAAGTAGACAAAATGTCTGGGTCATTACAGAACAGTTGGGTTAAAGTTGGAATAGGTTTGGGATTGTTGACGTCAAAATGTAGCGAATTGACGTAATGTTACGTTGGCTACTTGTATGTTGTGTATTATTATTATGTGTTGCGCTTCGTGGGTTGTTGTGAGACTATTATGGCACTAAAACAAGCTGTAGATGATATGTATATGAGAATGTGTATTAGAAATTACGATTAGAAAAGAAAAGGTTGAAAGAATACGCGTGGGTTGATAACTACATGCTTGTTGCCCATGTGTTATTTTTATGAGATTGGGTTGCCTAGATGTATCTATTGGTAGATAATACTAGTTTTATCACCTACTGTATTATAGATAAATATTTGGAGGATAGGAAAGTTATTTCAAGGTAATAGTGAGGTGATACAACGAGGTATGTAAGGTTACTTGATTTCGTATTACATTGGTATGAAATTTAGATTCTTCCTTGGTACATAGAGGCACATACCAACTCCGACATAACAAACAACCATGTCTCAACTCTTTCTCATGTTCATATGCTCCCATACATAGTCACTTCAAATCTGCATACATAGTTGGATACCAAGATACATGGGTTCTTGTTGCTAAATAAAGTCCACGAGTTATTTCATCTCCTATGAATTTCATTATTTGTATAACCTACTCTTTTTATTATGGTATTGTCTTGTATAGTTCTTTACATGTCATATGCTATATCTATGGTCCTACAACTCTAATATTATGACTACCAGAAGAATCATCTAAAAAGTAAATAAAAGATTAAGTAAATTGCTTATTGATGGGTGGTAGCCTTAGGGGTGGAAGAATCATCTAGCAAGGGGCCAATCCCATTACGAGAGGGGGGCAGGGTATCCCAGGAGTGAAAGGAAAGCCTAGTATTGATCGATCCCGATATTGATTTACCACTAATCAGTTGGTCATTTATGTTATATGTTGTGCATAGATTATACAGTAAAGAAAGGTAAAGTAATAAAAAGACATAAAGTACATGATTCCATAGTGTTACTAAAGGTGGTCTCTTATCCTTATACCAATACATGATTTCATTTGAGTTGTTACTTCATATACAGTATTTCTTTCCTTATATATTCAGTATAGTATTTGTACTGATGTCCTTACGAGAGACCTTCATTTCATGTTTAGGTACAGGCACTAGTAGATCTCCCAAGTAGGAGTACAGGATATCCAACTACTGTTACCAAGCTCCAGGTTGCTTCGAGACTTTGTATGTGTCTAGAGCTTATATTTTTATATTGTATAGTTAGTTGAGGTAGGGCCTGTCTTGACCCTTATCAGATACTTTTCCTTATCTAGAGGTTTTATAGATAATGTAAAGAAAAGTGTGGTCATATCTTGTACTTTAGACATTGTGGCTCCAACGGCATAGTCATATGCATTTTCTTTTGGCCTATTATTATTGTCTACCTTCTTGAATGTATGCTAAATATAGAAACCCCTTATAGTGTTCATAGCAACTGCATGGTTACATGTTGGTTCTCTTGAGACTTGTTGGTAACGGATGCTAGTTTGCCTTAATGGTACTTTGGGCATGATAGGGGCACTTCACGGGCATGTGATGTTACACGATCCGTGTGAGATCCCATGAGACTACACTTAGAAAATTTTTACAAAAAGTTATGAGATGGTGATTTATACTTAGAAAAATATTCACTCTAGAAGCTCCACGAAGGGCCTCACGGCCCGTGAGACATCACACGATCCATCTAAGGGGCCGTGTGACTATACTTTAGTCCCAAAACTGTGAGATTCAAACCAAGGCCACTACACGACCCCTCCATATGGTCCATCAAGTGTCACACTGACTGTGAAGGTGCGAGTGTAGCGTGCCTTGTCCAATTTCTCCACTTTCAAGGTCCAACACCAAATTTTGAGGCCAACTGTCACCTGACTAAAGGACACATGGACCGTGTGCCCTCACACGAGCCTTGTGGTCTCCCTTGAAGTGTTACCTTGGTCCAAAAACTCCCTAAATTAAAATTTCCATGCTTCAACGAAGTTGTATTACGCCCAGGTTATTACATCATCTCCCCTCCTGGGAACATTCGTCCCCGAATGTGCAAGAACAAGGCTTGACTTAGAACATGAAACTTTCAAACACAAGATATAATACATAGTTCATCATTTGAAAATCATAAAGTCACTAAAACTCATGCTGAAACACAGTAAAATCCTTCAAAGTATCATATACATCATTTTAAATGCATATACAAACATGTCATGCCATGACACTCAAGAATTGAAAATATTAGGACCACTTGGAAAAGGAAGAACCTAGCACCTTGGGCTTGAGTAGATTAGAAGAGATAAGAGTATCTCTTTATCATGTCCAACTCCACCTACCATGTAGCACTCTCCATATGTTGGTTCCTCCAAAGTATCTTTACCGAAGCTACGTCCTTATTACGAAGTCGTTTCACTTTCCTATCCAAAATCTCCACCGGGACCTCCTCTAAGACAAATTCTCCTAGACCTCAATACCTTTCAAAACTACAATAGTTCTATGATCACCAACCATCTTTCTCAACATAGATGCATGGAAGACCGAGTGAACAGAGCTCAAATCCGGAGGAAACTCCAACCTATAAGCCACATTCCCAATTTGCTCCACAATCTCATAAAGGCCCATATACCGGGGGCTTAGCTTACCCTTCTTACCAAAATGCATCACACCCTTCATTGGTAAAACATTCACATACACCCAATCCCCAACATGGAAATTAAGATCTCTCTTCCTCATATAAAAAAAGGACTTTTGGCGACTTTGGGCCGTCTTCAACCTTTCCCTAATCAACTTCACCTTCTCCATAGCCTCCAACACCAAGTCCGGACTAATCAAAGCCATTTCTCCCAACTCAAACCACCCCAACGGGAACCTACATCTCCTACCATACAATGCCTCAAACGGTACCATACCGATGCTAGCATGAAAACTATTATTATAGTCAAACTCAATGAGTGAAAGATGGCCATCCCAATTACCCTTTAACTCCAACACACAAGCCCTTTACATATCCTCTAAGGTTTGGATTGTACTCTCGGCTTGTCCATCGATTTGAGGATGGAAGGCGGTGCTCAACTTGACCTTAGTACCAAGTCTCCTTTGAAATGACCTCCAAAAGTGAGAAGTGAATTGGGTACCCCGATCTGATATGATAGACCAAGGCACACCATGAAACCTTACCAACTCTCGGATATACAACCTTATATAATCTTCGAAACCAAAAAAAGTCTTAACCGGTAGAAAATGAGCTGACTTAGTCATCCTGTTGACTATAACCCAAATGCAATCAAATTGCTTCGGAGTCCTAGGCAGCCCAACCACAAAGTCCATATTCACATCCTCCCACTTTCAAGTAGAAATCTCAATGTCTTGAGTCAACTCACTAGGCTTTTGGTGTTCAACCTTCACTTGTTGATAATTTGGGCATTCAGACACGAACTTAGCTATATCCTTCTTCATACCATACCACCAATACACCTCTTTCAAGTCCTGATACAACTTGGTAGATCTTAGATGAATATAATAGTAAGAACTATGGGTTTCACTTATAATTATCCTTCTAAGATCATCCACATCTGGAACACACAACCGATCTTGATACCGAAGCACACCATCTCTCCTTGGGAGAAAACCTCTATATTCTTTTCGGTAACCAATTTCTTCAATTCAACCAATGACGGATCTAGATCTTGTTTAGCCTTAACATCAATAACCACCAAGGATTCGGCTCCATTTTGAACATAAATACTACCACTATAACCTAACACCTAACCTAGCCAATCAGTGAACATCCTTTGCCAACTCCCTCTTCTCCTCCTCAACATGTGCCACACTACCCATGGATAGCCTGATAAGGGATCAACTATCACATTTGCCTTGCCGAGATGACATTGCACACTCATGTTATAGCCTTTAAGAAGCTCTAACCATCTCTTTTGTCTCAAATTAAGGTCCCTTTGGGTGAACACGTATTGTAAGCTCTTGTGATCGGTGACGACCTCAATATGCACCTCGTACAAATAGTGTCTCCAAATTTTCAAGATAAATACCACCGCTGCCGACTCAAGATCATGAGTTGGTCGCTACAAGAAAGAAGACTTCTCCCAATAAAATTTTTTGTTGCTATATATTGAATGTTGTTGCAAAAAATACTTTTGGTAAGAAAAGAAAAGTTGTTACATTTGTTGCAATAAACCCCGATGCGAAAAGTTTTTGCAACAACTTAATATGTTAATGCCAAAAACAGACTTTATGCAACCAAAATTATTGTTGCCTTACATTCGTATAGTTGTAGCTTATAAAATTTTTCACAACAAAAATTTAGTGGTTGCCACAAATTAATTTTTTTAACAACAATATTAGTTGTAGCAAAAGTTGGCAAAAAATTAGTTACCAACCGATTCAAAAAGGCTTTTAGCAACAATAATTTTTGTTGCAATAAGTCACATTTTATACACCTTTAGGAACAATTTGTGAGTAGTTGCTACATATATAATACACATTTTCTTTTTAAGAATTTTATACAAATCTTTATTATACACTTTTTACAATAATTTGTGTTTTAGATAAATATTTAGATTCAAAATTATATAAATTTGCAAATTAAACGTCAATAATATAAGATTGATGTTCCAGAAAATTAAATACTTCTACATGTTTGTACTTAGAAGAAAAAAATTACTAAACAAAGTCACTAGTTATATCCTAATCCTACTAATAATTTTTGAATCATCCTCTTTCAGTAGTACTTGTATTGAAGCAATAGTGTTATATTATGCATGTTCATCCTGCAAAACAAAAAAAAGGTAAAAATAATTAAATTTTGACAAATTAAATTATAAAATAGACAAATATAAAATTTATAAAGTAAAAAAATAACATGATAATACACTTTACTAGGTATACTTGAGCTCATGACTTTGATCTCCTGGTAAATCTCTTTATTTCATTTGCACTTAAGAAAATATATATCTTAATGAAAATATCTATTAGAGAAGAAAAATTCTAAAGTTCAAAAATATTTCATTTGTAATGTTGCTAAAATTTTATTATATAATTGAAGATTAATATCCTTTCAAAGAAGTTAAAACTTATCAAAAATATAAATGAGAATATCATAATATAATATGAGTTAAATACCAATGAAACCAAGAAAATCATAGCTTCACATTTCAAAACTAGACGAAATTTGAATCCTGTCGGAGAGAACCTATCTGTATCTTTTTGAAAAACTCTTCAAGTGTCTTTCCTGATTTTGTGATGGCAGACAATTTGGACTTTCCAAATATTAACAACATCATAAAAATGGAAGAAATGGAGAGAGTAATGATTTGTTACAGCAACCAAGCAGGTTAACAACAACTCAGAAACATCCAACCCAAACCAACAGTTCTAGAAAACCAGTAGAGACCATCAAAACCATAACACCTAAAGATTCAATTTTAAGCTTTCACAAGACTATTAAACATACTTACAACAAGACAGATACACTAATGTAGCATTACAGAAGCTAACCCATACAGGTACACTATTGTAGTATTACAGAAGCTAAAACACACAATACATCCAAAAGCTCTCCTAAAGCTTCAGATGTTGATTCTATAGTATAGATGCATAGAGAAGAATAGGAAGGATGAGAGAAGAATAGGCGGGTGATTTTTAAGATGCCACATTTACTTAAATTAGAGGTAATTGCAATACTGCATGGTTATCTTGCTCAATACTATAATATTACATTAGTTATATTAAATATATAATTTACGTTAAATAATATATATTTAGACAATATACCTCACTTAATTTCGTCTTTTTCAATCCTATAACTTTTTCCTCAAGTGATGATTTTTCACACAAAAGCCTGCTCTTTGTTTATTTTGCAGTACTCAACATACTACGAGCTTTTAGTTATTCATGGATATTTTCAAAGACCTGTAAATGAAGTCACTAGAGTTTGTTTTATATAGATACTAATCTGGACAAAGAACAAAGACCACACAGTAATTTATGCTCTACCTGTTTTTTTGCTTTAACCTACTCTTTTGAAATTTTTTTCTTCAAATCTTGAGAATTCAACTTCAAAAGCCGCATTTCTATATTTTGCTTCTTTGTTAAGATAATTTAAAAAGAATGAAGTAATAAAATAAGATGGTTGTCACCTTCATAAATCAAATTTAATTACATTTATCAAATACCTTAAGCTCTGCATCTTTTTTATCGCACAATAATTTAAATTTATCACAATCATAAGTAGCCATTTCTAAATTTTGCTTCTCCAAAGCCAAGTTATTTTTCAAATTATCCAATTCTTTTTGCATCTCTAATTCTTGGTTTTGCTTTCCGTGTAAATCCTCCAGCAACTGCTCATCAATACAAAGATTATAAGCTTGAAACGATATACTCAATAAAAGACATCACATACTAGATTGTATATGCAGGTTATGTTTAATACTTGCCCCAAACAATAGCTGCATTAATATACCTACTAAATATTTATAGTAGTAAACTTCACAAAAAATGAATTAATTTGAGAGATTTACTTACCCAATTGCAATTCATTAGCCTTGTAGAACTTGTCTCATTAGAACTAGTTGAATTTGTAATAGTATTGATGATTGAAGCAGGAAGGACATCCTGTTAAATATGGTACAGATATATACCATAGTTAGTTAATAAAGAAATTATACAGAAAGAGGCAAAGATGTACAATGAGAGTGAAAAAAACTGAAGATTTAATATAATATTTACTAGTTTAGCAATATATATTATAAGTAAATACCTTGGGATTCTGCAAATGAGACACTTGTGTCATTACGCTCTCTTTTAACAAATTTTGGTCATGGACTAAACGAACTTCCATTACTTCTTGATTTTTTTGTTCTTCTTCAAGTTGATTTTTAACTTCCATCAACTTACTTACTACACTCTCTAGTTTTCGACGTTCTTCTTCTGCTTCGTTTTGTTGTGCTTGAAGTTGCTCTTGAGTTTCATTTTTAGATATCCTACTTGATGGCTCAATTTCGAATCCTTGACCAGGAATGTATTTTTATTTTTCTCCCATAACTTGTACAAATGCAGCATTGATAATACGATCCACGTCGGTACCCTCTTCAACATCTTTAATTGTTTCAGCTACAACATCTTTCACTTTGTCCTACAAAAAAGGTTACACTAACTTTAATTTTTAATATTTATTAAAATATATTATTTTATGAATAATTATAAGAAAATGTACATTCACTTCAGCAGAAGCATTAGTAACCTAATGTCCATTTGGCCTCATGTGAGTCATTTTTCAAAGTTTTTGAAAGTTTGGCTCTTTTCCAGTGGTTTCGTCCCTCTATCAAAATAAATAAAATTATTTTATTGGAGAAAATGTAATCATAATCGAACAAAAGAAAGACATATCTCACCGCTTCATAAGACACTGCTTGAAAGCTTTTTCTACCACAAATAAATATGATTCACTTCTTGTTTTGCCTTGTTCCTTTTATTTCTCTCACTCATTTTCTGGATTGATTTTGAGATTACATTTTATATTTATTTTGATCCAAGCATAATAAGAAGTCAAATAAGAAAAAAAATAGAAAAAGTTAAAGTTCTGTACTTTTAACTACCTTAAAATCATCAGAGCTGAAGTACTCCACCAAGAATTTTCATTCAGCTTCACTAACATCTGTTGGTATGTTTTGCAAGCTTTTCTCTTTTGTAGCAAATTTCTTAAAATGATCATGATGCCTACTACGACGATATCGGTACAAATTTTTTGCTGTTTGAAGAATAGTATCCCGATTGTGTTGAATGTCTAGAAGCTGAAATGTGTCCTGCACTCAAATATTTTTTTAAAAATATTATTTTCAATAAAATCCATATTAGTTAGTTCCAAAGTTAATCATATTTCTAAAAAAAATAATCAGAAAACTTGTTCTAGAAAAAAAAATTATTTTTTACACCCAGATATGTGGATATTTTCCAGTAATATATCACTGAAAACACACACGTAAATGCAAATCAGAATTCAATACATTACACCTTACTCTTCTCTTTGCCACAAAAAAAGAATGCATAGCACCTGGTGTTCCCTTCTTTGCTGCTTTCATGGGTAACTTCTACCAATTTAATAGGACGTGCAACTTCTTCTCTCAGTCATTTCTAATTAATCAAGTTTTATTAGTGGTCTTAGACCTAAGTTGAAGCCACTAGTAAAATGAAGTTAGCTAATCCTGCCACAGGTTTAGATGCTTATGAAATAGAAAATTTGTATGAAGAAAGGCTCTTATACCTTCTGTCCTTAATAGACATCCTCAAACCTCTGTTAAGCTTGAGGTCTTCCAGTAGTAATGTGTATACCATCAAAATCATAACTTATACCAAGAAGCTGCCTATGATAGTTTTTTAATTGATAATGAATCTATCCACTCAATTATTGATCCTAAAACAACACCCAGTGTTTGATCACCTCCCACCCCCAAAAAAAATAAAGAAGAAAAAATGAGAAGGATTCAATGAACAAATTAGACAGAGATGTCACTGAAAATCTTATTTGAAACTTGATAAGTTCTGAAAGTATATTTTCCATATTCCCCAACATATCGGTCAGACAACTACCACAATTTGATCAGTACAACTCTCTGCTAGTAGCATTGACCCAGTCCAATTTGATAGGGATTCTATCCCTGAATCTTCACAAGCCATATTGAAATTAAATAAGTTGAATGGAGGTTATCTAGATGGTTCAATCAAAGTGATTAGAGATCCCGCGACAACAAATATAATTTTCAACACTCAATTTCACCCCAAAATCATGTGTTAACATTTGTATTCTGCTCAGGTCCCCTTCAAATTTGCTTAGCTCCAGTACCAGCCTTTGGGGTTCAGACTGTATAAAATGTAGAGACTTTTCCCCTTACAATTACACACCAGGTTAGTTGACCTGGGATCATACAACACAACGAAAATGCCAACTCTGAAATCCAAAATAACTTATCAATATTAATGGTTTCTTAACAAGAACTATTTGATTTCTAAGCTGGAGCTATGGAACTCCTATCAGCAACTATCAGTATGTGAGCAACCTCTGTCATGTCTCATCCCACTGCAAGGATGCTCATCGAGGTTAATGTTATTAAGACTCTACGAGAGAAGATAGTGGCGATGGACCATTTTGGGAAGCAGTTTTCGCAACAAGGTAGATATCTTATGCTTGATTTTTTTAGACGATGTTTCTTTGAAAACTGTATCTCTATCTCTATGACGTAGTGGTAAGGTCTGTGTACATTTTATCCTCCCCAGATCCCACTTGTGGAATTCCATTGGGTATGTTGTTGTTGTTGTTGATTCATACCAAATACTGTGCTAATAAATCCTCTTCTTGTTAGCTTCTACTCATCTCGACTGTTCTATAATAGTGTTGGAAATTCTTACGGAAAACACTCCACCTTCACGAACACTAACATCATCACGAACACGAATATTTCATCACGAACACTTGTAAGAAATTCACGTAGCTTGAGGCATGTCAAAAGACACTGTCCTTAAGGATATTTTACCTGGTATGAATGTATCCCCTAGGATTCGACAAGCTATTCTAGTATAAAATTAGAAGCCAGAATCTAACAAAGATTTTAAAATAGAAGTAACCCAGCACTACAACTATGTATGTAAATATAGGAGGAGGAATCACACATACTCTTTTCTAGAAGAAAATCACTATATATATAAAAATATTCTACCTTTCAAGCATAAATGTCTACAATTAAGATAGAGTATAATGACACATTTATATGGTCAAAATAACATTAGAGGACATTAACATTATCCTATTAATCATCCATTCAAGACTAATTAATAATATATTAAAATGATGAAAAAATAATATTAGATAAAAATATATTTTTGAGATACTAAAATTATTTTTTTTCAACAATCCCTTACATATCACAAAAATAATTTTTAAGGAATAGAATAAAATAAGATAGTTTTGCTGGGTTTCACATAAGAGTACAATGCAATGAATCTGGTGTCCCGTAGACCATGAACCAGATCTAGATAAAACAAGATTAAACTTACAGAAAATTGGTGAAGTTAAGAACTTCTATGAATCAAGAATTCTTTTGTAAGTTCAGTGTCTTATTCCATCATATTACACTCGAACAATCTTTTTTGTTTTCGCAGTTCTGCACTAAGAGGTCATGTGTGTGTCCTGGTATTCTTGAGTGCTCTAGAAATCTGCCATAATTTCATAGATACGGCACCACTCCACACTCATATAGATCCAATTATCAAGTATATTCTGCAGAGCGATACACCACCTATAAAAGATATGATTTGAATTAAGAGTTTAACTCAACCCTCATTTCGCCTTGCAGATTGTTGCACTATATTCGCACATCATAGGAGGGACATAATTTTTTACAGTGCTTACTTGATCAACTAATGACTTGTTATTACCCATATGAACCTAATTCATGAGATCTCCAATCATATAGATTGAGTTACCATCATTGTTAATCTTCTCAAATTGACTAATGAAGTCTTACTCCCCTCGATGTTTCTTTTAGTCTGTGAATTGATCAGATTCACCTTTGACATACATAATTTATATAATTATTTTAATCTCATGCAGCTGCTTTGTTATATTGTGTCTCAAACTCATGCATTTATCTTTTTCCATTGCAAAAATTATTTTTCACAAAAATTTTGTTATTGCTTGGCAACTACATTTGGTTTTTTAAATCCACTTACTATTATATATTGTACACCTCTAGTACAATCAAATATTCAACAAGGTGTAAAATTTGTCATCATTTTTCCTCTCTTTGAAATTATCATTTCAAAAAAAAATCTATAAAAGAAATAATATTTTTAACAAACTCAAATTATTATGATGTTGCATTCAATATCATCACAACAGATTATCACAAATATGTATTAATATTAAATTAGCATATAATAAAAAATTTAGATCCTATTTTTTTTTTTGTAAGGATCATGTATCACAACCACAAGACATCCCCTACACTTGCAAAAAATATCCCTACACTTTCAAAATATTTTAAAATGGGGGAGTATCTTTTTCACAATTTATAAAGCTTTTCAAATTAATGTGTAACATACAAATTTATATTTAAAAATATATTGTGATTTAATTTCTTAACAAATATACAATTACATATCTAGAGATATCATCTATAAATATGACACATAACATTTGTAATCTCTAGTCTTTTCAAAAGATGTAACATTTAAATTATAATAAAACCGGCTATAATCAAGGATATTCAAATAATGTAACCTCTAAACTATAATAAAAACCACAATCAAGACAATTCAAGTGACAATATTATCTCTAACATTCTCAAACGTTAGAACTATTTTCACAAAATCGAATAAACAACATTTTTCATAAGTTGATCTTAGAAAAAAATTCCAACATAAAAATATACCAAAAGCACATTAATAAAATATTAAAATAATAAATTTGAATATATAAGTTTGCAAGGTTTGAAATTCATTTTATTAAAATAAATAGACTATAAGTATAACATACCAAAAATTATCTCAATCAATTAAATAAATATAAACACTATCATTTTCATCTTGAAAAATATTAGCCACAAATAAATCATGCTTAAAATACTCATCACCAACAACATTTGTTAACTCACTATCAAACTCAAATAAACATTCTTTTAATCTTTTCTCACAAAATTCACAAGAATTAACTTGCAATAATATTTATATCATGTGTCACCTCTGATAATGCCAATTAATGTGAAAATTTAAGAAGACCTTTTCATTCTAAGAACTTGAGTAGTTCTAGAATCATCAATAAATATTTCTTCTCCTATTTGGGTGTAAACCACGAAAATTCAGTTCACAAAAATGTGTTCAACAACATCAAAGGCTAACATCCAATTTTTCATTTCACATATTAGCCATAAGATTCACTTGAAAAATGACCCAATAATTTATATCATCCGTGCACAAATTTAATTTTGTTAGCGCGATCCTCATTTATCCGAATCTTCTACTATATTGAGGAGTAGTTTGTCACGCCCCGAGAGGGTACCTTAGACTTAATCGGTACTCAGAGACTATTGCTAGTCCACAAGCGAACATCTTAGCCTCATCACATTCATTTATTCAGACATTCTACTAATCAATGGAAGACATAAGGGAATAAATGGGCACATCATCATCTAGTCTCAAAATAATATTATAATAAAATGCTAGTAGGAAGAGCTAGCTCACAATCTGACGTCAAGATTCGACTCTAGTCTATGAAGCCTCTATTACTATTAGAAGCTGTCAATAACAGATCCATGCCTACCTCAATCAAAATAAAGCTAAGAAAATTTAACTCAAAGGCAAGATAAAAATAAAGTAATGAATCCTCCAAAGTAGGGAAGGCTCACCAATCGGCTGAACGTCTCAAATCCTCAACGATGCGCCTGTTGACAATCACTAATCTGTTATCTACATCATGAAATGATGAAGTCACAGAGGGGGACGTCAGTACGTGAAATGTACTAGTATATAAAATAGCTGAATGAAATCGAAATAGGTAGAATAGTATGGAAATAACATTAACTCAACTCATCTCAACTTAGTAAAACATGCAAGTTTAAAGTAAATCATGCTCTTTAGAATATACGTTTGAAAAGAAAGAATGACTCCATTAGAAATCTCATGCTCAATCAATGTTGCTTGGGAGTTTCTCTTAACCGACATTTATTATGTCCCGCCACCTTTAAGTTAGGTGGTGCACAATGAAGCAGCATCATTGCCACGTCCATCCTAAACTTGCCATGGTAAAGGACGTAGTATCTTTGTATCTCTATCTCGCATCTATAGAGAATGTCCAACCTTTGGGATAAGATTCGCCAAAACGTGCTACACGACTATCCTACACTGGCAAACACAGTTCTGGGGTGACACTCATCACCAAACTCATTGCTCAATAATACTCCCAGGACTAAAACATGCACAACTCATCAATCAAATCAATCCTCTTTAAGACTCATATCAACTATCACTATCATTCATCATTGAATATATTATGAGAAAATATATTTACATTATCATCATTATGTACTCAAAGCATCATTTTGACTCAATGTCAATTCAATCAAAACTCATAAAACGTCAAGTATTTTCTTAGAAAAACTCATGCTTTCAAAAATCTCTGCATACCATCATAACTCTTTCGCAAATCATTATTCATGCTCAAAAGTTATATTCATGAAAACTCAATAAAATATTCTAAAAGAAATCATCAGTATTTAACATGTTCAGTATGACCATCAAATCTCAATTTTCAAAATAATGCATAAAAGCAACCATAGTCCTCAATTAGGGTTCATGCAAATGAAGATATGAACACATATTCAAACAATTAATCAACTGCAAAAAGATTGTATACAGGAAACTCATTAATACAGTAGAAACTTAATTCAAGAATTTAATCAAGATAATACTTCAAGAATCATGTGTGGGGACTTATGGGTTCTCAACTCATATATGACCATCTATGGAGCACATGGAAGAACAATCCAATAGAAACCTAGAGAGTATCATAAAAGAGAGAAAAAAATGAGAGTTTTGGGTTCAAGTTTGAGAATGGTGAGAGAGTAGATTGTTCTTCATAATTCTAGGTATGCAAGGTTTTCTAGAGTGTAGGAATGAATTCGTCCATGCGCCTTTTTGTCTACTTGTGTCGAGTTTATATATAATAATTGAGTATTGAAAATCTTATGATCCTATTCTTTGAGTTACTTGTATTTATTTTGAGTCTCCATCTGTATTTACAAATGAGTCAATGAGTTAGATGTTATTCATATGGAATTTGAGTATAAAATTTGCATTAAATACTATGAACTTTGAACTTCATCATTCTATATAACCTTTGTTGCATTGTCCAGATTCAGACTATGATTGTGATTGTTTGAGTTAAGCAATTTGAGCATGATTGAGTATGATTAAGCATGAGGAGCATACTATATACATGCATATTTAATGAGAATCTTACTTGTTTCATGTGATATGTATGATTGAGTGGAGTCTAAATGACTGTTTGAGTTTGAGTTAGAGTCTTGAGTTCATGCATGATTGATGATTTGGATTGGTTGAGTTATTGAGTGATTGAGTTGAGTTGATTGGAGAAAATCCAGTGAGATGTGATTTAGGTTGAATGGCACGAGCATATTTTAGTCTTGGGAGGAGTATTGAGCATCTATATGGATCGTGAGTAGGTAACTACTCTAAACTATAAACTATATTACCAGTGCAAGATAGTTGCATAATTAATTCATGTGACTCATGTTCAAAAAAGATGGACATTTACATTAGGTCCAAGAGAGTTTGATCTCCTTTGCCTTGGCAAGTTTAGGACGGGCATGACAATGACGTTGTCTTTGTTGTTCATCACCAAACTAAAGGTGGTGGTATTGGATATCTCCTAAGAGAAACTCCCAAACAACATCTGATTAAGCATATAATGTTTTAAAATGAGTTGCATAGTACTAAGTTATTTTCAACTCATGATTTTAAACCTTAAACTTACATATTCATTTAGTTGAGTCATGAGTTGTTGAGTCAATCTTGAGTCGAGTTGACTGATTGAGTTTGAGACTTTTCTGTTTCTTTAAGACATTTTACATACCAGTATATTTCATATACTGACGTCTATGTGGGCATGCATAGTTAATAATGTAGATATTGGTGATAGAGGACTTCAGCTAGCACATCATTAAGGTCCACCTTTCTTCTCCCATATCGGTGAGCCCTTCTTGCCATTTGGAGGAGTTTGTTTAGATTTCATTGAGTATATTTATTTCTTTGATTGGGGTAGTCATGGCCTGTCATGACATCATCTAGGCTGTAAAGGATTATCGATTGTTATTTATTTTTCAAACTTGATCATTGAAATCTATTACTATAAAATAGTTTTATTTATCAAATTAATGGATTTTCTGAGTATTCTTCAACTATTGAGAATGATTTAACGATGAGGCAAGGTGATTTTCTTGGGGTATTAGAAATGGTTATTCAAGTGCTGGTGACGCCAAGGGTATCCTCCTTTGGTATGAAAGACTTTATTCCAGAGCATAGAGTTCGAGTGTACAAGGGAGTCTATAAGGTCGTGTCTAGTAGATTCTTGTTTATGGGTGTGTTGTACACCACACTTTATAAGCAAGAGGCTATAGGACATTAGGAATGATTACACTTTTTTTGTATTTTGAGTTCCTATAGTAAAGTTTAACTCTATAAAGCTCCTTTCTAATTCGTGCACTATGTGTTTGCTGATCATGCTCCTAAGTGTACCGCCACCCAAAGAAATACTCCAACTAGCAATATTGAGAACCCAACTTCTAAGGTGCCTACCCAGATGGAAACTAGGGGCGAAGGTTGACCAGCTAGAGCTATTGGAGTCCTACAGGTACCTACTGCTCCACCTTCTCCTATTACAAAGGCTGATTTCATGGGAGCTAGCTAACACTATACTAACCTAATTGGTAGTCGCTCAGAATGGGAATCGAAGTTCACAGGCTCCTAGTTCTAACTCTTAAGAGCCAACTGCTGCAACTAAACTTAGAGATTTCTTGAGAATGAACCCACTAATCTTCACAGGGTCAAAGGTTAAGGAGGACCCTCAGAACTTCATTGATGAGATGTGGAAAATCTTGAAAGCCATGCATAGGAATGAGATTGAGGGAGTTAAAATTGCCTTCTACCAACTTAAGGATGTGGAAATGATATAATCAGTAGAAAGAGGGTCGAGATGAGAATGTTGAGCCTGCTGATTGGAAAAGATTTGAGAATGCCTTCCTTAACAACTACTTTCCCCAGGAGGTGGGAGGGGAATATTGAAGAGTTTGTGAGCTTGAAACAAGAGGGGTTGACTATTGAAGAATACAACCTCAAGTTCATCCAGCTACCTAGGTATGCTCCAGAGATGGTCCAGGACATGAGATTGAGAATGAGGAAGTTCATATCTAGCTTGGGTAAACATATGAAGAAGGAATGTAAAACAACTTTGTTGATCCTGGGAATGGACGTCTCTAGGCTCATGGTTTATGCTTGACAGCATGAAGAGGATAAGAAGAGGTATAAATAGGAGTATTTGAGAAAGAAGGCTAAGTTAGCAAGGCCTAAGTCTAATCAACTTAAGTAGCGTAAGGGAGACTGATGCTGCTTCCAGAAGAGATCTAATATTTATGCACCATCCTCGGCCAGTGCACTAACTCTAAGTAACAGGTATGATCAGAAGTCCCAATGTCAGCAAAACTCCAAAGCATAGTGTCCTCAATCTCAGGCCAGTGTGACCTTTGGCTCAAAAGAGAAGCTATCTTGTGGGAAATATGGAAGGATACATTTGGGAGAGTGCAGAGAGGGAGGGAATGGTTATTTTAAATATGGACAGATAGTCACTTTCAAAGGGAATGTTTGATATGGGGTAATAAGACCTAGTTTTTTACTATAGCACCACTATCCAAAGGTAATTAAAGGGGTACTGCACTAGGAAAAGCAGTGGAACAAACTGACTGTATGCGATAGAGAAACGACAAGACCAAGAGGCAGCACCAGATGTTATGACAAATATACTTCAAGTTTTTACTTTTGATTGTTATACATTGCTTGATCCGGTGCAACTCTCATTTATGATGCCATATATGGCTAGTAGACTTGGGATCCTTCATGAATATTTGGTTGAGCCTTTTTCTATCTCCACACACTATTGATGAGTTAATCCTAGCCAAAAGGATCTATAGAGATTGTGTGATGTTCGTCTATCATAGGGATACACTAGCCAATTTGATAGAGTTTGAGATGATTTATTTTGATATGATCCTTGGCATGGATTGACTTCATGTCTGTTATGTCTCCATTGTTTGTAGGACTCAAATCATTACATTTTGATTCCTGAGTGAACCGATCCTAGAGTGGAAGGGCGACTCTATTGCGCCTAAGGGTAAGTTTATTTCTTACCTTAAGGCCAGGAAGCTAATCTCTAAGGGATTTTTCTATCACTTAGTGTGAATGAAGTTTGATGATGTTGAGTTCCCTACCCATGAGTCTAACCTAATTTTGAATGAGTTTCTTGAGGATCTGCTTGGAGTCCCTCATGATAGGAAGATTGACTTCAAAATTAATATTCTTCTTGACTCCTAACCCATATCTATTCTGCCATATAGAATGGCCCATGCTGAGTTGAAAGAGTTAAAAGAGCAGACAAAAGATTTGGTAGGGAAGGGCTTTATTAGGCCAAGTCTTTCTCCATGAGGTGCTCCTATCCTATTCGTGAGAAACAAGGATGGTTCCCTCAGAATATATATTGGCTATCGCTAATTGTATATGGTAATGGTCAAGAATAAGTATCCTCTCCTAAGGATAGATGACTTATTTGACCAACTTCAGGGTGACACTATTTTCTCCAAGATAGACCTGAGATCAGGCTATCACCAGTTGAAGGTGAGGGAATGTGACATCCCAAATATGACTTTTCGAACCCAATATATAGACACTTCGAGTTTCTAGTAAAGTCCTTTGGTTTGAGAAATGCACCTGTGGCCTTCATGGACTTGATAAATAGAGTATTTCGATAGTACTTTGACATGCTTATGATTGTATTTTTTGATGATATTTTAGTGTATTCTCTAGGTGAAGAGGAGCATGTGTATCACCTCATAATCGCTTTACAGAAGCTCAAGGATAATAGTTATATGTGAAGTTTTCAAAGTGTGATTTTTGGCTAAATCTATGGTATTCCTAAGACATATAGTTTCGGCTGGTGGTATATGAGTAGACACTCAAAAGATTAAAGTGGTTAAGAATTGGCCCAAACCAACTTCTTCGACTGACATAAGAGGTTTTCTGGGCTACCGCAGATTTGTTGATGGGTTTTCTTCCATATCCACACTGTTGACTAGACTGACTCATAAGAAGGTCAAGTTTCAATGGTCCGATGAATGTGAAAAGAGTTTTCAAGAATTGAAACCAAGGTTGACGATTGCCCCAATGTTGACCTTGCCAGGAGGAACTAATGGATTTATCATTCACTGTTATGTCTTGAGAGTGGGATTGGGATGCGTATTGACACAAAAAGGGAAAAGTAATTGCTTATGCCTCTAGATGGCTCAAGACGTACGAGAAGAATTATCCCACACATAACTTAGAATTTACAGCGGTGGTGTTTGCTCTCAAACTATGGAGTCACTACTTGTATGCAGCACATATTTATGTATTTACATATCATAAGAGCCTATAATATATCTTCACCCAGAAAGAGCTTAACTTGAGGCAGAGGAGATGACTTGAGTTGCTTAAAGAATATGTTGTGAGCATTCTCTACCACCTAGGTAATGCTAACATAGTTGTTGATGCTCTAAGCAGATTATCTATGGGAAGCACCGATTGTGTGGAGGAAGAAAAGAAGGAACCAGCTAAAAATATTCACAAATTGGCACGATTGGAAGTTCAATTAAATGAATTTAGTGAAGGTAGAGTTCTTGTGCACAACAGGTCTAGATAAACTCTAGTAGTGGAGATGAAGCAGAAGCAAGATCAAGACCCTATTTTACTGTAATTGAAGGCATATGTGCATAAAAAGAAGGGAGAATACTGAGAAACCAAGGCAGATTGTGTGTTCCAAATGTTGACAATATTCATTAAAGGGTCATGGCAGAAGCCTATAACTCTAGATATTCTATCCATCTGGGCTCAACCCAGATGTACCATGACTTGAGAGAAGTCTATTGGTGGAATGGGATGAAAAGAGATATTGTCGAGTTCATTCCAAATGCCCGAATTGCCCATACGTTAAAGTTGATCATCAAAAGTCACGTGGAGAAGCTCAGAATTTTAAGAACCGTGACTAAAAGTGGAAGATGATTAGCATGGACTTGGTCATAGGCTTATGGAGGTCCCGCAAACAACATGATTTGATTTGGATGATGGTTTATCAGATGAACAAATCTGGGCACTTCTTGGCAGTGAAGACAACTGACACCGCGGAGGATTATGATTGATTATACATAAGAGAGATTGTTAGACTGCATGGAGTCCCCTTTTCTATTATCTCAGACAGAGGAGTTCAATTCACTGCCCAATAACCTTAGCTCTGCTTTCTACCTACAGATTAATGGCCAGGCAGAGTGCACAATTCAAACTTTGGAGGATATATTGAAAACCTGCATCATTGACTTCCTAGGCAATTAGGATGATCATTTGCCTCTGATTAAGTTCATCTACAATAATAGTTTTCATTCGAATATTCAGATGGCCTCATATGAGAGATCACCAATTGGATGGTTCGAGATAGGCGAGGCAGAGTTAATTGGGGCATACGTTGTTCACCAATCCATGGATAAGGTGAATATCATACTAGAGAGATTGAAGACTGCACAAAGTCGACAGAAGTCCTACACTGATATTAGAAGAAAAGAGTTAGAGTTTGAGGTTAACGATTAGGTGTGTTGACACCCAATTTTGACCGACTTATAACCCATTTTAGATTGTCATTTGGTTAAAATAGATATTTTTGAAAATTTTAAGATAAATGAGTTTATATTCAGTTTTATCCAATACTTGCCTATTTTAACATTTTCATTTCATTTTTTAAAAAAAGAGAGTTGTTAGTTATATTATTATTTTTATTGTTATTATCATTTTTTATTATTGCTATTATTATTATTTTGTAGTAATGTTGAATAATAGTAATATTCATTATTTGTAGTATTTATTTTTATTGTTATTATTGTTATTGTTTACTATCATTATTATTATTTTTTGTTTAGTGTTAAGAACATACTATTTTTTACATAAAAATATTTTAACATATTATGTTTTTTTTACTATGGTACTTTATCCATTTTTTCTCCAATTTAAAATAACAATTTTAATATGGTTAAAGATTTTTATACAACACTTTTAGCATATATTACGTATTTTCTTTATTTAAAGATTATTATTTGAAATAGTGTGTGTATATATTATTTATTTATTATTTTTATTTTTATTTTTATTTGTGTGCATATTTTCTCCCTTATTTTTCAGTGATTTCTCACCAGAAAATAACAACGAAATTGAGGAGAATTTAATTTTCTTTAACACGTTATACAACAACAACAATATACCCCAGTGCCTCAAAAGGCTCCCGCTCATTGCGGGGTGAGGAGGGCTCGGATGTACGCAGCCTAACCTCTATGTTTGAAAATATAAAGCGGTTATTTCCAGATGACCCATGAAGAGCGTCGAAAGTTGCATTAACTAACTGCTTCTTCACGAATGAAAAAAGCACAGATAGTTTAAAAAGTTATTTTGCTTTATTCTATCATATTTTAAGATCAAAAAATAATCAATATTTAATTTCATCCGAGATTGATAGAAATCAACACGTTATCATATATCAAATTAATCAATAATACATAATAACCTTGCTTTTGTCTTTTTTATGCTTTTAATGATGACTTTTGCATACTTTTAACAAGTGATACATTGTAATTTAGTATTTTCTCCACTACAACCAATTTTGCTCTCCTATCATCCAAGTACCGACTTGTTCATATAGAGAAATATTATATTCTAATTTCCTATTCCAAAGATTCATCAAATCTCTCTATCTTTCGTTATATGCACTGTTTTCACTCTCTCTGTTCAAACAAATCTCCTTCACCCAACCAAATCCATCTCCCCACGTTCCCTTGTCCTTTTTTCCCTGTATCAGATGTGAACT
>JAOTQJ010000011.1:8672047-8705815 GCA_025642045.1 Solanum sejunctum | reverse complement strand
TACACCCTCAACCCTCTTAAGCATTTAGACTCACATATTGCCCGTTAAGACGAGATTCAAGTACTTTCAAGAATTGAGGCTAATTTGACCAAAGCATGACATGATTTATTTATATAGCATTAGTACATGATTTATTTAAATCAGCCCCAGATTTGCAGAAGCAATCCATAAAAGCTCGACTATGGGCCGTAAAACATTATACGATCCGTAGAAGCTCCCGTAGAGTCTGCCAACCCAATTCTAATAATCCATTTTTATTTTAAGGACTCTAAATAGGTTTTTAGGTTATTTTTCATAAAGAAACATTACAGAACAGTAGAGAATAGTAGAGAGCTTGAGAGAAACACTTGTAAAACTCTATTTTGTCTTTAATATCAATCTTGTAATTCTTGGTGAAGAGTTTGGATTTCTTGTGCTTAATTCTCTGGTATAAGTGCTTAATTATGTTATTCAAATTCATAAGTCTTGCATCTACACTGATCATGAGTAGCTAAATCCACAACTAGGGTTGTGAAAACCATGAAGAAGTTACAAGGTAAAAACTGTGAATAATTCGTAATTCTTAAAAAGTGTGCATGCATATATTAATTAATTCTCTTCATATATGGATGTTTTTAATGGCGGCCAAAGTTAGAACTCACGTAGTGTTACTGATTGGATCAATATAGTAATAAATAGGAAAAGAGATTAATCAATAGGATTCGGTTGATGTTTCTTGTCTAATCAACCAAACTGGGCCAAGGGTAGGTTATATTGGAATAATAGGTAAGGGATAATAATATCACACTGCGGGGATGGACTAAATCACATAGTGAAATTCGCCTCTCGCCTTGGCCAAAGGATTTGGTGAACTCAACTTACCGTTCTGCATGCTACACACTGGAAAAATTCTATTACCTGGCAATACTGAGTTAGAAAATCATGAAAAACATAATACCGTAGTTACTCTTCATACTGATTTTGCTCTTGTTTTAATTTAAGATTAGTTTTCGTAGTTGTTACACCCCCTCCCCCCAGGGAGATAAGTAGGTTAATCAACCTGGATTGCCTTGAATTCTTCGAATTCTACCATATTCCCTATGGGATCGACTCTAACCTTGGTTAGGTTATATATTTTGACAACCACCATTTTAGCCTCAAAAAAGAGTTGTAGCTTGGGCGACATTAAGATTTTGGCGCCGTTGCCGGAGAATATGGCCAGAATTGTTTAATTCGAGTAGTTTGAAAATTAATTCTTATTTACCTTATTTACGTTTTTTGTTGTTTTTGTTCTATTATATTTATTCATTAGTTTGTTGAATCATTTCTTAATTTCACTATAGATATTTATTCATGATTTTAGAATAGTGACATAAGATTTTTAAGTTATTCTTCATAATTATTTTATCTTAAATTATTTATAGGTCACAGTAAAAAATTTAATTAACTCACAAAATTTTATTTTTTTAATTTAATTTTTCTAAAGTAATGTGCCTGCTTTCCCTGCTTCAATAATTATTTTAATAATATTATAATGACTATATTTATGTTAAAAAAGCCGAGTTGAACAGTCAAGGAAGAGTGGAAGTGGATAAGCTTATCTATTTCTCTCCACTGCAACGACAATGGAAGCTCTTGGTCATGGGCTCTTACCCCTCGGTGCTCTTAGGACTTGTCAAAAAGAACAAAGGTGTCAACTTGTCGGTTCAATCCCTTTTCTTAGCTCTACAGTGCCATCTTCTCTAAAATCATGTGCATCGCTAAAGGTTCGTCTATCCGTTTATTTGTTCATCACTTAACTTTCCTACAATGTGTTGAGATCTACGAAATGGGGTGTGTTTGGTTTGCTTCAGTGTAGGAATGACATAAGGGTGCAAGCAGTGCAAGAAGAATATGAGTTAAAGCAAATGAAAGATATGGCTGCGGCTAAAAAGAGATGGGATGCTCTGGTATTTTTCTCCCACCATTCTTCAATTTTTGTTTGTTACTTATAGATGAAGATAGACGAAAAATTAAGTTAAATTTTGTAAACTTGTTGAACGTATGCAGATAATCTGCCCTATTTGCTTGTGAATAGAAGAGAAGAAAGAATAGGATTGAACTGATTGATTATTGTTGCAGATGAGCCATTAAACTGATTACAAGTCTGTAACTACTCATTTATATGCATTCACAATTTCAGTAACTAACTACTGGTCTAACTAACTGATTGACAGCCGGCTTGCTAGCTCATAATCTGATCAACTAACTACCATTGTAGCAACTAACACTAACTAACTAATTCTCATTGTAGTCCTTAAGACTTGGCAATTGCCACTGTAGTCCTTAAGACTTGGCGATACTCTTCGTGTATTCCTCAATACCCCCCTTCAAGCTAGGTGATATGAAGATATTCTTCATTCCTAGCTTGGAAACAAGATACTCATGTTGTGGTCGACCAAGACCTTTAGTGAGTACTTCAGCAGGTTGTTCAGTAGTGGACATATGCTTAATGGACACAGATCCTCCTTGAATTTTCTCTCTAATAAAATGACAGTCAATGTCAATGTGTTTAGTCCTTTCGTGGAAGACAGGATTAGATGCAATCTGAATAGCAGCAATGCTATCACAATGTATAGCAACCGGTAGGGAAATGGGTATGTCTAGTTCTTGAAAGAGGCCAATTAGCCATGTCACCTCAGCAATAGGAAAAGCCATGCTTCTGTAGAACTTCTGGAGATAGTAGGTTATTTTTTGGACTTCCAAGAGATCAAAGAATCTCCAAACTTTAAAAGTAACCACTGATAGATCTCCTGGTTTCAAGGCAAGAACCCCAATCAGCATCACAGAACTTGAAGAGAACCATTTGATCGAGCAGCTAGAAGAATGCCTGAACCTGGATCTTGTTTTATGTACCTCACAACTCTAACAAGAGCATTCATGTGTGTTATTTCTTGGGAGCATTCATGAACTGACTGAGGTTTTGAACAACACAGGACAAATCAGGCCTTGTAATGGTGAGGTAAAGTAGACTGCCAACTAATCTTTGATATTCACCAGGGTCCAGTAACAGTGCATCAAATGTATATCCCATATGTTTGTCAAAAGCTAATGTAGTCTTTTGTATTCATCTCAATAGGTGTAGCTGTAGGTTTGGATCCACCTAGTCCTAACTCAGCAATGATCTCTAATGCATACTTCCTCTGGTGCATAATGATTCCTTCAGCATTTCTGGCGAACTCAATCCCTACGAAGTATCTAAGAGCACCCAAGTCTTTGATTTTGAAATTGTTCTTCAGTATTTGTTTAGTGTCATTAATCAACTTCATACTGCTACCAGTGATTAGTAAATCATCAACATGGATCAATACTATCACAATACCTTTATCTGACTTCTTAATCATCAGAGAATAATCCAAGTAGCTTTGTTGAAATCCAGCAGCCAACAAAGCTTGAGTCAACTTCACATTCCATTGCCTTGAGGCTTGTTTAAGACCATAAAGTGATTTGAGTAGCTTGCATACATGTGGTACTTCAGTATGATTATGAATTAGGCTGTGAGGTATCTGCATATAGACTTCTTCTACTTAATCACCCTGCAAGAAGGCATTATATACATCCATTTCACCAGTTTCCTTAAATCTCTCCACTTCACCAGTTTCCTTGTACTTAATTTTGTATACCCATTTGCACCCGATAGACTTCTTTCTAGTGGGCAATGGCACTATCTCCCATGTCTTGTTGTCTTGTAGACCCTGTATTTCTTCCTTCATGGCTTCTACCTATCTCTTGTCCTTTATAGTTTGATAATAAGAATGTGGTATCAACTGAGAGATTAGCAATACAACATTGATAGGATTGAGTCAAACCACTGTAATCAACATTATTTGCAAGAGAGTACAAACAGTGAGAGTCTGATCTTGACTTAAGTGAGGTCACAAAATCCTTTTGCCATAAAAGAGGTCTGAATGATCTATTTGATTTTCTCCTTCCTATTGTCGGGCTGACAACAAGTTCCTCAACAAATGGGGAGGTTTCTGTTGCTGGTTCCAGTTGTGTGGAATGATCTTCATGAATAAGATCTGGTGTTTTCCCATCATCATCATTAGAATCCTGTTCTGCATGCCCGATTGTTAAAGGTGAAGGAATTGAAACTTGAAACTCATCATGTACTACAAGGTCCTGCAAGTTTTCTGTAGACTGAGTTTCAAAAGGAAAATAAGATTCAGTGAAAACAACATCCCTACTGATAAAGAACATTTTGTTTTGAAGATCATAGAGCTTATATCCCTTTTGTGTGGTACCATAACCCATGAATATTGATTTAATGGCCGTAGGACCAAATTTATCTGTCCTCAACAAGTTGGTTGCATAACATAAACATCTGATCACTCTCATGTAGGATAAATCTAGTTTTCTCTTGAATAGTATCTCAAAAGGTGACTTGTTTCGTAACACAGTTGATGGAATCCTGTTAATAATATGAACTGTAGCTAAAACACATTCTCCTGAAAATTTGATTGGCGTATGCCCTTGGAATCTGATAGCCCTTGTTGTTTCCATTGTGTGTGTATGTGTTCTTTCCACTACACCATTCTGTTGAGGTGTATGTGGACAAGAACTCTAATGAAGGATTCCTTGAGATGCAAACAATTCATTCACTTGTGTGCTAAAAAACTCTCCACCATTGTCTGATCTGAATGCCTTCACTTGTACTTCAAATTGAGTTTTGATCATCTTAAGAAATTTGTCAAGATAGTAGAGACATCAGATTTAAGATGCATCAAATATACCCAAGTCCATCTTGAATAGTCATCAACCAAAGTGAGAAAGAATCTCATGTTATTATGAGTTGCTACCTTATAAGGTCCCCATACATCCATATGAACTAATTGAACATTGTAGACTTTCATTATTCTAGTAGGGAATGGTAATCTGACCTGTCTAGCCAAAGGACAAATATTACAACATTGCAACATGAAATTTCTTTTGTTTGAAAACATATCTATTTTTCTGATAACACTCATAGGAATGTGACCTTAATCTCTTATGCCAAATTTCTCCCTCAACAAAATCTTTAACCACTGCAAAACTCTTTTGTTGTCCAGTATCCAATTGTTGTTGAGACTTTAGTATGCATAGGCCATCATCTTCTTCACCAATCTCCTTCACTTTCCCTGTGAGGAGATCCTGGAGTAGAAAGAAACCAGGATAGAAAAGAGCACAACAATTCAATTCTCTAGTCAGTTTTGATACCAAAAGAAGATTGAATTTAAATTCTGGTAGACAATACATTCTTAACTACATCACCTTCTTTTAGTTGAGAGCATCCTGTTTGTGTAACATTTGTTGAATCACCATTTGGTAGTTGTGCCTTTCCTGAATTATAAACTGTTAACCCATGATTTAATAACTTCTTAGTTCCAACCATATGATTGGTTGCTCCTCTATCAACAATCCAATCAGAACTAATATCTGAAGGAATAAAGTTGGGTTGTCCAGCAAAAGTACCTGCTACATTTGCATTGCCATTTACATTTGCTTCATTGATCAAAGGCTTGTTCAGCATCTGAAGAACCTGAATATACTGATTAGATGCCTTATATGGAACTGATCCAGCTCCAAAACTTGGATTAATTCCACAATACTGTGAAATCTGGTTTGCACTCGCATTACCAATATACTGCATCTGTGGTACATGAGAACCTAAATGACCAACACCAATCATGCCTCCTTGATTTCGTGCCTAAGACCCAAGGTCTGTTGCCACTACGGTTGCTTGAGGATAACCTATCAATCTATAGCAGATCTCTCTTGAATGTCCTTGTTTATGGCAATGAGTGCAGTACTTCAACTTATGCACAACTATTTCCCTTCATGTCACAGTGGTCACAGTACAGGTATCCTCCTTTCTGTGTCCTGTAAGCTTTCCTAATTCCACCACTTTCTTGATTTCGAGGTCCTTGACCCCCAAAACCACTTCCCTCCTGATCTGTTAGCAAACAATACAGTTGGATATACCTATCCCCTATTATTATATTGATCTCCACTAAGTTCCCTTTGACTCTCATCTTGAATTATCATAGTAGCATTGATTAACACTGGGTGGTGTACTCATCATGAGAATTTGACTTCGAGCATTAGTTGTCGTTTAAGCCCATTAAAAACTGCAAAAGCTTCTGTCTAGACACACTTTCAGCATACTCAGATTTCGCAGAATCACATGAGGGAGGGGGAACAATTGAATCAAATTCATCGCAGAGATCCTTTAATTTTGAACAATAAATCGAGATAGGGGAAGTACCTTGAGTATGTGTAACAATTGCCTTATACAACAACAACAACAACAACAACAACATACCCAATGAAATCCCACAAGTGGGGTCTAGGGAGGGTAAAATATACGCAGACCTTACCACTACCTCATAGAGATAGAGATACTGTTTCCGGAGGACCCTCAGCTCAAAAGTGTCACCTTATCAAAACGTTTTTTTAAACCACTCCATACCAGTGCTGCATTAGATCGAAATATTATTCCAGTAATTAGTTCCTTCCTTACATTGCTCATGAGCCATGAAAGCACCATTGCATTGCATCTATCCCAGTGTTTCTTCTCAGAATCTGTTGTGTATTTTTCACGTGTGATACTGCCATCAACAAAGCCCAATTTATTCTTAGTTAACAGAGTCAGCTCCATCGCTCTGCTCCACAAAGTATAGTTCTCCATTCCTGTGAGTTGAATTCTAATTTGCACTGCTCCGGGTACATCAGAAGTTGACAGATACAGAGGATGGTCATGGTCGATCTTCCTTGCCATTGTTATTGCCTCAGTTCCACAGAATTAGATCTGAGATCAAGTTACAGATCCTCCTAATTAGATCTGAGATCAGTTGGCTCGGATACCATGTAAACTTGTTAAATGTATGCAGATAATCTGCCCTAATTGCTTGTGAATAGAAGAGAAGAAAGAATAGGATTGAACTGATTGATTATTATTGCAGATGAGCCATTGAACTGATTACAAGTCTGTAACTACTCATTTATATACATTCACAATTTCAGTAACTAACAACTGGTCTGACTAACTGATTGACAGCTGGCTTGCCAGCTCATAATCTGATCAACTATCACTGTAGTCCTTAAGACTTGGCAATGCTCTTCATGTATTCCTCAATAAATTTATCTGGAATAGGCTGAAATAATTTCTGGTTTGCAATTTTAAATTATGGTGTACTGCAATTTTGTTAAATTAGGCAACCACCCATCTTATTAACCTTGATGTGAGACTTTCACTTTTTAACTCCCCATCTTACGCTTAGGACTAGACATCTGGTGCATGGACAAATTTAATTTGCGGCCTAATATCGGGTAAGATGAGTCCCGCTCTCATACCATGTTAAATTATGCCTTGGGTCTAACACATACCCCAAAAGCTAGCTCAAAGAGAGGAGGATTGTCTAGGTCTGATAAAGAGATCACACATCTTATTTATCACAAATGTGGGACTTTTTCATTCTTCAATAAATTTTATTTGTGAATTCCTTGGTAGAAACTCCAATATCCCTTATATGCGGTAAAAAATTTCTATTTAAACCATTGCCAATGGAAATGTAGATAAAAGGTTGTGATCTCAAGCTATATAGTGAGTGCAATTGGCTCCTGAATTGTCTTGGTTCCCTTTTCTCTTTTGTTATCCTTCATTTTCCACCTCGTCCTTTAAGCACTATTATATTAAAAAGAAACATGGTGAAATTTTGTAACTACGTCTAGATATAAGAATCAAAAGCAATTTCCTTCTTAGTGTTTAAAAAATATGAGTCAAAGATCAAAAACAAAGAAAAAACGTGACGTCGGGTTTGTTCTACGTAGAAAAAGTAGCTTAGATTTATTTCAGTTTCTATATAAGAAGAATTAGATGCATAGAGAATTTAGAGGGGAAAGTTAATTATAAAAGCATTGTTTAGTTCAGGATAATAAATTGTAGAAAAGTTAAAGTTTCATGTTAACTTGTGAAGGAGTTATGAATGAGTCAGAACTAGAGGAATGGTTCCCTATAGAAAAGAAAAGACATGAAGTCTATATATATCTTACATTTTGAACTTCCCATGGTTGAGATTGTAGTTTGTGGTTGTTCATGTCTGTAGAGTAATAAACTATCTCTCGAAATTGCATGATAAATTCCTTTCTTTAAATTCAAGTGCTCTCGTTTACACACATACACTGTGCAGATACGTTGTCACGTCGTGAACCTTCGCCTGGACAGGACCGACACTCGGTGCCTTAACCTTCTCAAGCGAGCTAGCTCTACATAACATTCACTTGAGACATATGGAATGAATTGAAATATATTCATAATATACAATCTTCAAAGAAAAGTACATTCATAAAATATTGTCCTTAAATTCAAAGCATTGAAACATAAGAATCCAATAAAATTTGGAGTATGTGTCAAAGTTTGTATTACTAAACGTCTAGACTTTTCTATTTATGAAGTTTCTAAACATGACATGAATATCAACATTTATTAGGACAAGACCCCGACATGCCCATAAGCTAACAATGATGAAATAACTAAAGGCTTCGGTTTTAGAGCAAATGGGGCTCACCAAAAGCTAAATGTGCAGAACCTAGTGTGTGGCCTTGTCATTCTGAATTAAACTGCACCGCGAAATGCAATGCCCCTTGCAAATGGGGCATAAGTAAATGGAATAGTGCTTCAATGTAACACAACATAGAATGAAACATAAAGTATACATGGAATGAAAGGACAACTAAAATAATGGAATATGACATAGGAAAGAATTAAGTGACTCAATCATTACGCTGACCTGAACGTTGCATTATTAATCATAAGGTATTCTTCTACAAGAGTTTCTTAAATAATTGACATATCCACATATTATTGATCATAAGGTACTCTTTCTTAAATAATTGGCATATCCACATATGAGCACATGAAGTCCTATATTGGCCCGATCGGTTAGGCCATTCTATCAGCTTGTTGGGTTGATGAAACATACATAACATATGCTAGCATTTGGATCTGTATCATAATCCTCAAGGTGGTAACGTAGAGGAATCAACAAATAAATGGTACAACCCATATTCTACATTGGCATATGGAGTTTCAGGTGTTTGTCGGTAAAACTCACGCCTTCTGGGTTAACAATACTTCTTCCAAAACATTATTAGCTCAAGGGCTAATAATCATAATTCATGTTTCATCATCATGTGCATCATGTCATGAAATCATATTGTTCATATCCTTGAAGAAAATCATAAGTTAATATTTATGTAGTCATGGTGAAATAAATGAAATTCATGATAGGGCAATGTATCGAGAATATAAGGGATTCATAAAGAGTTAATGATGTGCATAATGAATTTACATGAGCAAAGTGTAACATTTCATAATTTACCCCAACTATCTCATAGAAAAGAAATTCATGAGTTTCAAGGAATGTGACATGGCGAAGAACTATAAACGTCCCTCAAGAGGAGACTTAGCCCTACATACCGTAATTGCTATGGAATAACAGATAAAAATCTGAACTTTGACAAAGAACTCGAAAACTCTAAGCTTAATCCTTTGAGAGGGGTTTTCTTGGAAATCCTATGATCATAGAGTAGGATCGCTTGCAAAATTCATTCACGTACGTTAGAATAACTTGAAGTACTTAAATAGACTTACCTTAATGTGGAGAGGAGTCTTAGAGCTCAGAAAAATGAAGAATGAACTAAAATTTCAAAAGAACCTATATTGGGTCATATTTATAGGTTGGAGATTGGGCCTAACAGTTGGTGGGTTGCGAGCTCCATCATGTTGAACTTCCTCATAATGGATGTCACATCCCATACTTAGTTGACTTTCCTCTCCCCCTTTCTTTTGGTTGCGACACAACCTCCACCGCGTCCAACATGGACTTGATGGTCGTCATGCCAGGTGTCGCATCAAAATGGGCGATGTCGTACGACCTCCACTCCATCCATGCCACGATGCCCCATCTAATTGAAAACGTAGAATTTTGCGACTTTGGTAAAACATGCATAATTTATTGTAGCATGATCGGATTTACTAGTGGTTTGATGCACCAGAAACTAGATGCGAACATGGTGTACAATCATACATTCTTATCAACCCTACACAACCCATCCAAATTTAACCTTAACCCCGTGTACAACCATATTCATCAGGTTCGGAACGAATCACTCATTGCCAATTTGTTCACCCTTAATCCGAACATACAAGCTTACATATGCACACACACACACACAGAGAGAGAGAGAGAGAGAGAGAGAGTATGTTTAAGCACTTATTCATTTATTTAATTGAATAGCTAGCTTAATTTCATTGATCTTGCAACTGCCTTCAACGTGGTAGTCTGTTTTTTTTTTCCCTCTATTAGTAACTCATTTTACAAGAGATAGAATATCAATAATTATATCTTATGTGATTCTTGTTCTCACTTTTGCATGTACTGTGAATAATGTCTGACATGCAGCTGCCATTTAATAAACTTTTGCTGCCCGTAGAAGCATCACATATGAGCACAAAGAATATTAAGCTATGACACATGTTTGATGACTGCATCATTTGTGTTACAGGAATGATACTTATTGTGTGTCATTGTGAAAGTAAGGACTACGAACATGTTCTGTTCTCCTGGGAACCTCTTGTCCAATCAACTGCCAATCTAGAGCAAGTGGATAAGTGACTGCATACATAGTTGCAGTGATGTTTAATTTGGTGTTCTTTATACAGAAAGAACATAGTTTGTTATTGTAATTAAAACATGTTTTCTGAGTTCCATCTTCCTAGGTGATGAGTTATATCAGTCTCAACTTATTAGAAATCATAAGTTCCGTAATCATTTATTTTGTGCTGTACAGGGACGTCTTAAGCTATGATTATCCTTTATTAAATTCTTCACTGCATTACTATGATAATGACATTTGTGTTTCCCTTTTATTGTAGATCAGGGATGGGAAAGTTAAGGTTCTTACTCCTAGGGAAGCTGGTTATGCAATTCAACTCTCAAACAAAATGCTGCTTGATGTTCGTCCCTCTATGGAACGAAAGAAGGTGGATTCAACTTTCTTTCAAATACCACTTCTTTCTATTATCTGCATTTGATGAAATACAATTTGAATCTAAATGGCTCAGCATAATTGCCCCTACAGCTTTCTGTTATTTCTCTTTACATGCTTTACGCAATCCTCAATTCATTGTGCTAGTATTTACTTAACTTTGCATGTCAGTAGCTGTTCTTCTTTCAAAACTACTTGGTATGGTTCAAGTCTGTTGTCGAAGCTTATCAAAGTTTGTGATGCTGGAATACCCAAGTTTTATTGAAAAATTCCTCTAAAAACTCTAGGTTCAGGCATTTTGGGATATGAATTAGATTAGAAGCAAAATACTTTCCTTTTTAAATGATTATGTTATTTGTTATCCTGGTTATTGTGATTTTTTAAACTATTTTGCAGGCATGGGTAAAAGGCTCCACCTGGATTCCAATTTTTGATGTCGATACTAGTTTAGAACTTCCTACTCTTTCCTGGAAAGCAACAAACTTTTTGATGGGTAACAAACTTCTCTTATGACACACAAATGATCCATTTCTAAAGTACTTTTATCTTTATAATTACTTTGTGATACACAAAGACATATAGCTTGACTTCAGTCCAAGGAGAGACAGATCTAGTTATCTAGTGATAAGAATCAGGTCACTTAAATAAACTTGAAAATAATGTGGCAGATAAAATATGAAGATTAAGGACAAGAAGCGAAAGGTATGTGAAATTCAAGGATAAAATTCCCAAATTTCAAGATGAAGTGCTAACAATCCTAATTGATCTTAGTATTCAATGTAATACTAATAGAGTCAATTCAAGAACTTAGATCAAAAGTGATCTAGACCCCTATTTCGAAGAAATTAGAGTCTGTGAGAGGACAAGAGTTGGAGATAGAACTCAACTTGATTATTCCCACAAGCTATTTGGGTTTAAATAGCTAAGTTTACATGGCCTAGAAAGGAAAGGAAATCAATTTAAATCAATATCTAATCAATACAAAGTAATACTTTATCAAAATAGGAGTAAATCAAGCTACATACTATATTTACACATATTCTATAGAATATTTAGGATTCTAACGCTCTTCCTCAAGTTGTGCATATAAATAATACATACCAAGCATGTTACATATATAACTTGTTCTGGGACCAGCTAGGGACTTGGTGAATATGTCTGCTAGTTGATCACTTGACTGCACAAACCTTGTATTTTGTCTCCTACGAGCACTTTTTCTCTAATAAAATGATAATCAATCTCTTTGTGTTTGGTCCTCTCGTGAAATACTGGATTCAATGCAATGTGAACTGTATCTTCATTGTTGCACACAAGTTCCATGCATTTAGTATCTCCAAATTTCAACTCCTTCAGTAGTTGCTTGATCCATATGAGTTCACATGTTTCCACTACCATAGCCCGATATTCTATTTCTGCATTAGATAGAGCAACCACATTTTGTTTCCTACTTTTCCAAGACACCAAACTTCTCCCAACTAGAACATAATACCCGAAAGTGGATCATCTGTCAGAACTTGACCCTAACCAGTCTACATCTGAATATCCCAACAATTTTCTCATGTCCTCGGTCTTCATAAAGTAGTCCTTTCCCTGGAGCAGATTTATGTATCAAAGAATGCAAATAACTGTATTCCAATGACTGTCATAAGGAGAATTCAAGAACTGACTTACAACACTAACCAAGTAGGTAATATCAGGTCGAGTCACCGTGAAATAATTCAACTTTCCTACCAATCTTCTATTTCTTCCTGGATTGCTAAGAGGCTTCCTTTGACCTGGTAGGAACTTAACATTTGAATCCATTGGAGAATCAATAGCCCTCTGTTTACAATTCCTGTTTCAGTGTACATCTAGGCTTATTGTATGCTGTTGTAGAATATGGTAACAAATGACATGAGTGATGGTAGAATATTACAAAATAATAAGAGTGATTGTAGAATATTTTCTTTTACTTGTTTTGATTGATTTCCTTTTACAGGATTCCTTGTAATTGTATATTCATGAATAGAATGATAACTACTCCCATTAGATTACATGGTGTCAGATCTTAGGGCTCAAATTTTTTTTTTAGAAGTTCAATTCTTTTCCTGGCAGCCTAAGAAAGGTTTAAGTCACCCATTAGGAGTGACGAATTTATCTCACCACCATCATAAAAAGAGACAGAAGGAGATTGCCATGCGCAAAGGGCATCGCGGCAGCGAGTGAACCTCATACGCCACCTGTACCTCGTTTCTGTCTTCCACTCGCCAGCGTGTGGTCCAGCATGTGTGGTTTTGGCTTACTGCTCCGTCATCTTTTCATCAATCACGACACATTCTGCAATACTTCTGCGGTTGAATCTCTATTTGAAAGTTTGTACTTCATTTTCTCTGATGGTAGTCGTCTTTTGTTGCTACTGAAACTCAGGATTTCGGGTTTTAGAAATCTGTGTCCCCAACCGGTTAAACTGCCGCTATTCAGTCGAATTTGACATTCTGGTTCGAGATCATTTGTTGCCTTCGTTGGTCATATTGGCTTTCTGACATGGTTGAATGTTATTTGGTTTGCTGCCTCATAATTTTATTTGCTTATTCTACAAAACATTGTGTATTTCTTCAATCTGGTAGATTTATTTGAGAGGAACTGCTGGGTCAGACTTATTGAACTTTTTTTGTTTCTGTCAAGTATTATGCTAGATATATTTGTGAGGAAAATGACTGAGAAGACAATTCCTGTTTTGGCAGCATGCACGATTCTCTCGATTTCAAAAATCACTTAAGGAAACCATTCCAGTTCCTATGTTTTCAGAGTCAAGAAAAAGACGTCTTTTCTCCTCATCAAACAAATGGGTGATTGATTTAGGTGCCACAAGTACATGATAGGTAATTCTAATATCTTTTCTAGCTTTTGACCACATAAAGCACTTTCTCTTGTGAGAGTAGCTTATGGTTCAACTTGTAACATTGTGGGATGAGGGATTGTTAAACCAACCTCAACCTATTACCTTGTCATCTGTATTTAGCTAGAAAAGTTGGCTTTTAATTTGACCTCTATCGGTAGAAATACCATCGGCTATAATTGTTATGTCTCATTCTTCATCGATCATTGCTTGTTTCATGATCTTACAACAAATTAGGTATTTGGTAAGGGACATATATCCAATGATCTCTATATTATTATGAATGGGAGTCTTGATTTGGTGCCTAGTCATGTGTCATGTCTCCATTCAAAGCACATTGTTGGCTGGGACATCCTTTTTTACCTATGTTAAAGAAGCTTTGTCCCCAATTTTAGAATGTTTCTTCCTTAGACTATATGATGTAATTCTACTAAGGAATTACAAACTAAATGCGAAATTAAAAACAAGAAAATAAATATAAATAGATAGACACACTGAAAGAAAATAGAAAGCAACCAAATGGTATATCAAACCTTTAGACCTCGTCCTACAATAAGCAACCCATCTCTTACGATGACCTCAAGGGAATTGAGAATTCACCTTGCAACCAACATTTCTAGGCAAAAGACAATCCAAGCTTAACCAAGCTCTTCAAACTCACACGATGAGTATTGTTTACCAATATTCAAAATAATCTACCTAAAATAAGAGTACTAGCTATTTACAGTCTCAACCGTTTATTACAATGAAAGGCCAAAAGTGACCCTGAAATGCAACTCAATGAGATAAGTAGGCCTTGTCGAATGGAGTTGGCGCATCGCTGATTCGTCCTTCCATTCCGATTGGACCCGTCCTTGAAGCATGAGTTTTTGTTAAATTTGGTGAGCTAATTGACCCTTGCTGAATTGGTTCGGGGCGTCGCTGATCAACCCTTCCATCGTTAATCAATCCCATCCTGGAAGCCTGAGTTATGGTAAATTAGGAGAGCTAATTGAGCCTTGCCGAATGGCCTCCAGCTCGCCGATCTGGCCAGTTTCTTCCCTTGCCTCGCTTTCACCATTCCAACCTATTTTAAAGGCATGGAATCCCTTCTTTGCCATCAGTACAAGCCTCAAGGACCTCCAACTTCATGAATAGCCTACATCCTATAAAGCTCATGAGCTTGTCTTCGAGTGAAAGGACTTGGTGGGATCCGAATTGCATCATCCTCTCTTTCTTGAAAAGAATTGTCCTCAAATTCGATTCATCATCAAGTGTAGGGAATGGATATAGGTCACAAACATTGAAAGTGCCGTGAACTTTAAATTCTGAAGGAAGACCAATCTTGTAAGCATTGTCATTGAGCCTTTCAAGCACTTGAAATGGAATATCACTACTTGGCATTAGCTTAGTTTTCTGATTAGTGTGGAATCTGTCCTTGCGAAAATGCACCCACACCCAATAGAGTTCAAGCACAATCCTCTTGCGACCCTTGTTTGCTTTCTTGGCTACCTCATGGTTTTTCTTTTCAAGGTGAAGCCTCACCTTCTCATTAAGTTTCTTCATAGCTTCTGCTCCTTTGCTTCCATCTAAGCTTAACACTACATCTTGAGCAAGAGGGGTTAGATCCAAAGGGGTTAGGGGGTTAAAACCGCTACTTCAAAAGGAGTCATACCAATAGTTCTACGAATAACTCGATTATAAGCAAATTCAACTAATGACAAATGTTCCTTCCACGAGGCCAACTTTCCACGTACCATGGCACGAAGCATAGAACCTAGGGTCCCATTCGCAACATCAGTTTGACTGTGGGTGACAAGAAGTTAAGAACAACAACTTGGTACCAAGTCTACCCCACAATTCTTTCCAAAAATGACTATGATACTTTGGATCCCTATCACTTACAGTGATTTGAGGAATTCCATGCAATTTGACAACATTTTTAACAAACAAAGATGCAATACTAGCTGCGTCATCACATTTATGACATGGAAAGAGATGAGCCATCTTTGAAAATCAAGCAACAACTACAAAGATGGTTTCTTGACCTCTTCTGGTCCTTGGCCAACCAAAAACAAAATCCAAAGAAATATCAAGCCACGGTCTTTGAGGGGTGGGGAGTGGAGTGTACAAACCATGGGGAAGGAGGCAGCGTCTTAGCACATCAACGTTCAATACATTGGCTACAAATTCGAGCAACATATTTATGCATCTTGGGCCAATAGAATTGCTTCTCTAGAATTCCCTTAGTTTTGTCAACACCAAAGTGGCCTATCACACCCCTATCACGTGCCTCTTTCACAAATAGTTCTCTCCAAGAGCTCATAGGCACACAAAGTCTCTTGCCCTTGAACAAAAAATCTTCAAATTTAGAATAGGGAGCAGAAAATCTATCCCTAAGCCACCTTTCTCTTTCCCTTTCCCATTCCTCATAATCTTGGAAGATTTGAGCAAATATGTGTTCCTTGGTATACAATGTCTTCAAACATTCAAAACCAAGCAATTTAGAAAAAAGTATTTATCAACACATGTTTTCTAGACAAGGCATCAACCACAACATTTTTCTTCCCTTTTTTGTATTGGATGACATAAGGAAAAGTTTCAAGGAATTCAATCTATTTGGCGTCCCTTTTGTTCAATTTTCCTCGGGCCCGAATATTCTTTAGAGACTCATGATTGGTCCGAATGACAAATTCTTTAGGCCACAAGTAATATTGCCAATTACTCAATGCTCTAATCAATGCATACAATTCAAGATCATAAGTGGCATATTTCAAAGTTGCAGCTTTTAGCTTTTCACGAAAGTAAGCACTAGGCTTTTGGTCTTGCTAGATGGCTCAAATGCCTACCTTACTAGCATTGCATTCCACTTCAAATATTTTCTCAAAATCGGGTAATTGCTAGAAAGAAGCGGAGCTAAGTATTGATTTCAAAGTTTCAAAAGCTTTTGCTTGCTCCTCACCTCACCTCGGTTAAGGAAGCGGCTATGGTACTAAATCCCTTGACAAACCGCCTATAAAAACTAGTCAATCTATGAAAGCTTCTAACATCTCTTATGGATTTCGGAGCTGGCCAGTTCTTAATAGCATCTATGTCAGATTCATCAACCTGAATGCTTGAACTATCTGTAGTGGTTTGAAAACCCAAATTTTGCCAAAAATCGTTGGAACCCTAATTCTAGCGATCAGATATGGACAAAAGTATTTGGGGTTTGGTCGGAATTACCAATGACCCCAACAAAGAATATTAACTTGAAAAAAGTGATCGGAGTAGCCCTCACGTCCCAACGTGTGAAAAAGATCTTGCCGAAAAATTTACCTTCAATCTGCATGTGAGAGCACGTGGAGTGAGATTTTCGGTGATTTTGAGTAGGGTTTGGTTGCGGAACCTCGTGCTGGTGTTTGTTTTAGGACAACACCCACATAAAAAGACACAAATCAGACCCAAATTGCCAAACGAAATTACAATGACTTGTTTGTTCCATTGAATTTTACTCAGCAATACTCTGATACCATGTGAGAAATATAGGAGAAAAATGTTATTGAATTGTGTACCTACATTATTACATAGAGATCCTATTTATAGACACTATAGTATAATCCCTTACCAAGTTGGATGCTACATATTATTCCTATTCCAATTTTAACCAGTACTGTATATTCCTATTCCTATTCTAACAACACCATCGCTGCTCACTAGGTTTAAGGATTAATAAGCGGGTTGAGTCAACTTTTGAATTAGTTCATTCTGATGCTTGGGGACCATGTCCTGTTGTTTCCAAAATTGGGCACAAGTATTTTGTTTTTGTGGATGATTTCTCTCCAATGACTTGGATTTATGTTATGAAGTGTCATTCTTAAGTGTTTACTCACTTTTGTGCCTTCCATGGTAAGGTCAAAATTCAATTCAATGCTTCGACATATTCAGGAGGTTAGTTAGGAAGTTAAACTACCTCATTGTGACTTGTTTGGGTATTGCCTTTGCAGTAAGTATTGTTCGTCAAGTAAGTCAGTGCCTACGGTCAAACACTGGGAAGCTTTGAGATAGATTCTATGTTACTTGAAAGTAGCTCCTAGACATGGCATATTGTATAGCAATCATGGTCATACTTGTGTTAGTGTTTTGCTTATGTTGATTGGGCAGACCCAAAATTAATAGAAGGTCTACAACAGGCTATTGTATTTTTGTTGAAGGGAACCTAGTATCATGGAAGAGTAAGAAACAAAATGTTTTATCTCAATCAAGTACATAATCTTGAGTATAGAGTAGTCACAATCTACGTGGATACATTATCTGTTATCTGAAATTGGATTGAAGCATCATACACTAGCGGAACTCTGGTGTGATAATCAGGCTGCTCTTCATATAGCCCCAAATCTGGTATATCATGAAGGAACTAAACACATTAAGGTTTATTGTCATTTTATTCGTGAGAAGATTCAGGAAAGTTTGATTTTCACTGGCTACATGAAGATAGGAGAACAATTAGCAGATTTGCTGACCAAGGCATTGAATGGAACTCGAGTTAGTTATCTTTGTGATAAGCTGGGAATGATTAATATCTATGCTCCAGCTTGAGGGGGAGTGTAAAGTATTATAGAATATGGTAACAAATCACAGGAGTGATGGTATAATATTATATAGAATAGTAAGAGTGATTGTAGAATATTTTCTTTTATTTGTTTTGATTGATTTCCTGTTATAGGATTCCTTGTAATTGTATAGTTACCTTGTATATTCATCATTAAAGTGATGCTTGTAGATTACTTATGCTATTTCCTTGTTTTTTTGGTCACTGGGGCTATCATGACATGCATAGCGATTTTGGTTTTGGAGAGAGAAATGATGGAGGAGAATCTCTTTTGGATTGTGCAAAAGCTTGTGCGTTGGTATTCACTAACCCAAGTTTTCGGAAGGAATACCTGATCACCTTTCACAGTATGGTGGTCACGATTCAAATAAATTACCTACTCCTTTAGAAGAGTGATAGAACATGTAAGGATTCAAATCAATTACCTACTCCTTAAGAAGAGCGATAGAACATGTAAGGACTCTCAGGTTATCCCGAGTGAGCATCTTACGACACAACATATGCTGTGTGTAATGTATCGAGATATTTTAATCAAAAGTAAGAAGAGGAGGAATACCTGATCACCTTTCACAGTATGGTGGTCACGATTCAAATAAATTACCTACTCCTTTAGAAGAGTGATAGAACATGTAAGGATTCAAATCAATTACCTACTCCTTAAGAAGAGCGATAGAACATGTAAGGACTCTCAGGTTATCCCGAGTGAGCATCTTACGACACAACATATGCTGTGTGTAATGTATCGAGATATTTTAATCAAAAGTAAGAAGAGGAGGATGAGGGCTTTATATGACCCGGGAGTGTTGAATGATTGATTTCCTAGCTTAATTGTAGGTGTAATTGATATAGTGTTTATTAATATTTTTCTTTCCTTATTTTGTGGTGTGACGTATTCTATAAGAACTCGTTCTCATGGGATGTAAATTATACAGAAATACAGTAAAGTCTTTCTTTCTTGCTAAAAATCTTCAACAGAAAAGAAGAAAGATTCCATGGTGTTGTCTAAATGGAATAACTTTGTAAATAAAATAGATACACGTCTTCTTTAAGCTTCTGATCACCAATTTATGTATCATCTTCATAATAGGAGGTTGGTGGAGTGGTGTCCCTGCTCTGTCTTACAACAAGTATGTGCTATAAACAACCCCTTTTATATAATATTCAATTTTTTTTTCATGTCAGTTCCTTATATTGATTATAAAGAATAAATTAATATCCTTTACAGACAATTCTTATCGAATGTTGAGGAGAAATTTGCCAAAGATACAGATCTTATTGTGGCATGCCAGAAGGGATTGAGGTGAATTTATCTGTCTATTAACCACATTTTGGATTCTCTTCTATAAAGTAAAAAATAAAATTCTGCACTCCAGTGGCTGAATACAAGTACTTACGAAACAATCCAGGCGAAATTAGTCAGTACACTTCTGTTGCAAAGGAAGTGGATGCTCATGTATCTCCATGGTTATCCAAGTTTAGCACTAAAATTATGAGAATCTGGATTTTTCAATTTTGTCGAACATGAGTACTCATTGTGCAACTATCTGATACATCATAAATTGCATCCTTTGTAGCATGACACTTGAGTATTTTCTTGCATGTTAGAAGGAACACTACAAGAGTTTTTTATAGAGTTAGCTGGTAGAGTGTCACTTTCGAGGTAGTAAGCATCTCATGCTCTTAGTAGGTGCATGGTCAGACAGATTAGGCACTTAAAGGTTCATATGTTCATAATTAACCTGCTGGTTTGTTTTCCTTACTGCTTATGCGGAGCCCTTTTCGTCAGGCAGGTCCATTGCAGCTTGTGAGGTGCTATACCATGCTGGTTACAGCAACATTTTCTGGGTTCAAGGTGGTTTAGAAGCTGCTGAAGAAGAGGTTCAAACTCACCTTATTTTGTCTGTTTTGTGTTAATAAATATGTGTATTCCCAGAACACAAGATCGTAGAGGCATTTACTTGCAATTTGGATCAGGATCTTGAAAGAGAAGGTCCTCAACCATTCAAGTTCGCAGGAATCGGTGGGCTTTCAGCGTTCCTTGGGTAAGTATTTTGTGCGTCTGCCTGTCCATCCAGACACCTTATTTGATAATGACTTTCTACTTCTGGTGTCTACAATTTTGATATAAAACAGCTGTATTTCATCCTTGCTGTTTTTAAAATGTGAGAAATATTGGAGGAAAATATTATTGAATTGTGTGTCTACATTATTACATAAAAAATCCTATTTATAAATACTGCAACTTAATCCAAGTCAAACTAGGAAACAACATACTATTCCTATTCCAATTCTAAATAGAACTGTATATTTCTATTTCTATTCTAACACTCCCCCCTCAAGCTGGTGCATACAAATCATAAGTATCTAGCTTGTTACAAATATAATTAATACGAGGACCAGTGAGGGACGTGGTGAAGATATCTGCATGCTGATCACTTGACTTTACAAACTTTGTAACAATATCTCTTGAGAGTATCTTTTCTCTGACAAAGTGACAATCAATCTCAATGTGCTTGGTCCTTTCATGAAACACGGGATTTGATGCAATATGAAGGGCCGCTTGATTATCACACACAAGTTCCATCTGATCAACTTTGCCAAATTTTAGCTCCCTCAATAACTGTTTGACCCAAATAAGCTCGCAAGTTGCTGCAGCCATTGCTCGATATTCTGCCTCTGCACTTGACCGAGCAACCACATTCTGTTTCTTGCTCTTCCACGACACCAAATTACCTCCTACTAATACACAATATCCTGATGTAGACCGTCTATCAGAGGGTGATCCTGCCCAATTGGCATCTGTATATCTCGTGATATGCTATGGCCTCGATCTTCGAAGAGTGGTCCTTTTCCGGGCACTGACTTTATATATCGCAGAATACGAACAACTGCATCTCAGTGACTATCACAAGGGGAAGTCATCAACTGACTTACAATACTCATATGGCATGTTTGTCACCTTTGCTTAATGGAGGTCTTGTCCATCAGCATTTCACCTTTCTCATTCTTGATGCATTTTACTTGATCCATGTGAGCTTCTCTCTCTTTCGTGAGCCTATACAGTCTTTTATCACGACCTTTTTTCCCTAGCTCGACATATATGTGTTGAAAAACTGTCGTCTTCGCTTCTGTCTTCATCATATTATAGATATCCTTCAGCTTCCGCTCCTCATCCTCATTCACACACTCCAACCACTTTTGTATAGGCAACCTTCTTAGCTTCTACTTTCCCTTGAACTTCTCCATTCCACCACCAATCTCTTTGACGACCACCAAAGATCCCTCTCGATTCCTATAGTACCTTGGTAGTTGCTTTTCTAATGCAATCAGCAGCCATGTCCCACATGTTTTTACATCCCCGCTACTGCTCCAAGCCTCCAAACCAATCAACTTCTCCCCCTTCCCACTTCCCCCAATCTAATCCTCGATGAATCATAAAGAGTCTTCTTTCTCTTATCTCCTTTAATCTCCAATTCCATTGCCAAAAGTCTATGTTGGGTAGTAATATTTTCACTTGGAATAACCTTGCAATCTTTATAACTGCCGCTATTACCCTTTTGATGGAGTAAGTAATCTATCTGAGTCTTAGTTACCATACTACGAAAGGTAATTAAATGATTTTCCCTCTTTGCAAAACACAAGTTAGTATTTACCAACTCAAAGGCTTTAGCAATATTCAGGAGTGATGCTCCACCTCTGTTTCTATCCCCAAAATCAGAACATCCGTGAACTTCATCAAAACCACTAGAAGTAGCACCGATATGTCCATTAAAATCCATCAATGAAAATCTTTTTGGTGAGTAGTGTACCTCTTACTACCTCATCCAAATCCTCCCAAAAGAGCTTTTTGACGTCCTCATCTAGGCTCGCTTGAGGCGCATAAGTAGTAACAACATTCACAATAAGCCGTCCACTACATACTCCCTAAGGTGGGTCTACTAGAATACCTACTCCATTTCTATCCCTAAAGCCTCCTGAATACCACAAGTTAAATCTGTCCATATCTCGAGCTTTGGTACCTAACCATCTGGTCTCCTGAACACACACTATATTAATCTTTCTCCTCTTGAGATTTTTACTAGCTCTATGGACTTCCCTATAAGTGACTCTATGTTCCACAAACCTTTTCTCAACTTAAGAAAACTTGTCCCTCTCTTACCATTACTACCCCTCCCCTCCGACCCCAACCTAAGACATTACCCTTGTCCACCATCAACTCCAAAGCTACTAAATAGATTAAATTGCGAACAGAAAAATCGAGAGACTACAGTAAATCAAGAAGATACAAGCTCTTGAAATCAACAACTCAATGATATAACAGTAGACAGAACTATTAGATATTGAGTAGAGACAACTTACAATAACCAATAACAGTAAGTAAAGGAAGTGGAAAGAAAATCAAGACAATAATGGGAAGTAAGAAGTGGTATAACGGATGGATAGAAGCAACCAACTCTGGACCAAGGGTACACCTAATCCCAATACAAGAGAAACATCAACTATGCAATGTATGACGCTATTGCTCAAGAGAACAAATAACTCAGCCCAAAAAGCAGATAGGAAAACAGAACTAAAGTTCTGTTTTTTTTTTTTTGAGGAACAGGTAACAGAAAACAGAACTGAAGTATATCGAGCTAACAAGAAAATGCACACTTCCAAGGCTATAATAGCTATATTATATCGAACTATTGCTAAACTAGCCTAGAACAACCAGGATCAAGAATCAATAATATCAACTTAGAATCTACTTGGCGACTACTAATCTTCAAACAACTCTACAAGCTGGCACAATACCAAGAAATAGCAAACAATAGTGGGTATGCAAATAGACACCTAATATATCAAGAAACAGCCTAAATAAATCAGAAATATGTATGAAAACATTATCAAACAAGAACAATAGAAAGAGTTTTGGAGTAAATAAAGAGAATAAGTCTGAAAAGATAGCACCTGGAATGTGGTTGGACCAAAATAGACAATCTGAATCTTCAGCAGATGCGGCAGCACGTAGCTCCGGAACAGTGGAGAAATTATTTAGGAACAGATTGTAGAAAATAGTATAAAGACGATCAAGAAATTGGTATTCACTGCGCCGGTTGCTTCGAAGATTCTAGCGAGCAAATCTATTCCCGCCAAAGGCAGTCCGTGATAGCTCAAGAACGTTGGGAACAGAAAGAATCTCCTGTTGACTGCTCACTATAGGAGGGAAAAAATTCCAAAAGATCCTGTTGGAAAAATCACCTCAAAACTGACAAGTTGCCGGAAATTATGAAAAAGAACCCCAGAAAAATCAGTTCCAAATTGCAGATTTCAGAAATTGAAGGAAAAAAGTCAAGACAGAGGGCAAATTTAGAGATCGAGTCAATGAAATTGAATGAAGAAATAGGGTTGTCAACCTGTTTAGAAGGCAGCGATTGATGACGGAGAAGAGCCGTGGAGAAGAAGAAATGGGGATATGGAATACATAAATGGAAAACCAAAAATACCCCTAACTCTAGTTAAGTATAGAGCTCAACTCTCCTTTCTATGTATGTTGAATCCTGCAATCGTAGAACTAAGGTACCACTACTGATAAGATTCTTTTAGCAGCAGATATTCTAAGCATTTCATTAGTCATACATCAATGTTCCAACAAAAATACTTGTATGTATCAAAAACTGCAGGTTCCTCGGGGTAAATGCATTAAAAAAGACGTAGCCATTCATGCTCGTAGCAATAACACAAGTCATAACTAACATTCAACTACAAGACTGGAGGAATGAAAAGATTAACTATATGAATCTCCACTCATGTATCAAAAACTGCAGGTTCCTCGGGGTAAATGCATTAGAAAAGAAGTAGCTACTCATGGTCGTAGCAATAACACAAGTCATAACTAAGATCCAACTACAAGAATGGAGGAATGAAAAAATTAACTGTATGAATCTCCACTCAACGGTGCTCAAGCCCTCCTTGTGATCTTTGTGGGTCAAAAGACCTCTAAAAATGTGTTTGAGATGTATTCGTACCGTGTTGGCATGGTCTTGCAACAAAAGACCCTTAATGATCCAAAAGGAACTCAAATTTACCAAAGAGTGGCTTGGGATGGCGCCACTAGCATCACACCAAGCCAGATCTTCAAAGAGTTTGTTCAGTGTAGGAAGGCCATGAAAATGTGTTAGTGCAGCGCAGTGCAAGGCACAGCGCCACTGGCTTATTTCAGGCAGGTTTTCATTTTTTTATTTTTTTATCATGCGGACTTTATTTTCGGGTCTTTAGACTTGATCTTGTTCCTTGCTATGGTCTTCTACTCAGACTTCCTAGCTCATTTTTCATCTCTTTTAGCATTGAATCATCACTGTTTTCACCAAATATCTTCTACACAGTAAAACAATTTCGGAAGAGGACCAAATATACCTACCCTTCGGGATGGCCCAGTGGTTTGGGCTTGGGGCTTCCATGTTGGAGCTCTCAAGTTCGAAGCCCCTTGCCAGCAAAAGCAAGCGGTTTGCCTTTTGGGTCGAGCTCGTCGCATCGGGCTAGCCTAGTGTGGGCTACCTCTCCTATGTGGTTTGCGAGCTATTGCATAGGAGCGAAGGTTTACACTTTGCGCACCCAAAGGGTAGCGGATGCGGGTTCCCCTTGTCATAAAAGAAGGGGCCAAAAATACCCTTGGACTATTTGAAAAGGTTTAAAAATGCCCCTCATCCATCTATTTGGCTAAAAATACCCCTCAATCCACCTTTGTGGCCTACTTTTACCCTTAAAACTTAACAGATTTTTTAAAATAATAATAATAATAATAGTTATTATTATTAAATCCCCAACCCATCATATTTTTTCCTACCCACCTGATCCATACCCACAGCCCCATGATCCAAATCTAACAATGAAATCAAATTGGAACTGATTTTGGTCCTCTCTCTCCCTTAGACACATGAATCTTTGTAATTGATATAAAGTGCACTTGTTTTCGATTTAATTTATCTGGAACCTAAAAGGATCTCTAAAGAAAAATTTCTTCTGCTACTATATGACTTGGTATTTGTACTGATTAGAGGGCATAAAAGTAAACAAAGGTAAAGTGAATAGTAGTACTAATATTGAAGGCCAAGCTCTTTTTCACATTCTCAGGCCCCATCCAACAACTGAACAACTTTATTCCATTTTCTTTGGTTCACCATCAGCACTTGCAAACAACGAAAACCTTAGTTCCAATTTAATTTCATTATTAGATTTGGTCACGGGACAGTGGGCATGGAAATTTAATTTTATCTAATAGAAAGAAGCCATATATAAATAATAATAACAATTTAAAAAAATGTGTTAAAGTTTTAAGGGTAAAAGTAGGACACAAAGGTAGATTGAGGGCTATTTTTAGCCAAGTAGATGGACGAAGGGCATTTTAAAACCTTTTCAAATAGTTTAAGGGTATTTTCGGCCCTTTTCCGAAACAATATTAATAATAAAGTGAATGAAATGAACTTAAACACAAGAAAAAGGGTCAAAATATGAGGCGGAATATGGTTAAAACATGTACTCTAGTCGTTGATATCATGTTTAATAGACTTCTTATTCGAAGCAGTCATGCTGGTTGTAATGCCAAAGTGAAGTGCAAGTTCGAATTTAATGATGTATGATTCTAGGATTGCAAGTTTTTCTAAAAACAAATTATTCTCGAAACGACCTTAAGGCTCATTTATGAAAAGAATTTGCAAACCTAACAGATGCACGTGGAAGTTTCAAACATGTGAACTTTCTTGAACAGAGAATTAGACCAACCACTAAATCCAAGACATATGTTTTATTAGCAGAGACTTCCGATATGAATATGTTTTTATTTTTAATTTCACTTATTAATTATATAGATTCCAGGATTTTCTTTGAAACTGCTTCATTGAAGGTGCTTCCATCCCAAGTTCTTCCTGTTCCTTTGAATTAATGACACAACGTATATCAGTGCACTCATCCATTAAGTTGCTATTTAACTATTGGATATGGTCTTCTGATTGTTCATTTTAGTTTGCTTTTTTAAAGAGAGAATGGACTATTTATCTCTTCTTTACTGATGTGTTTCCATTCCTTTGACTCAATAGATTGACTAGCTTTATGGTAGAACATATCTCGAATAAGGGATCATAAGTTACTCATTCCAAACAAACATCCTATAAATTTCCCAAGCAATGTTCACCATATATTCAACTTGATTGTTTTTCAATTGGAAGCTCATATTACCGTTATGAGTAGATGGGTGGGAGAATAGTTTAGATCAAAGACTTGTATTAATAGCCATGCTGTTTCAAGTCTCATTAACTTTTATCATAGAGTAGTTTGCATTGCAGTCACTTATAATTCTTTGGATATTTTCAGTTGGACTGACCAACAGAGAGAAGTTGCTGCTAAAGAGGGCTGGGGTTACCGATTGACTTTTTCTGCCCGACTGGTACTTTTTTTTTCTTCCCTTAGTGAATAGAAAATGTTGCAAATCTATAGAACATTGTTTTCTGTCGCAGGTTGGATTAGTTCTTGGTGCTGATGCCTTGTTTATTGGAGCTCAAAAAGTAGGACAATATCTTCAGGTGTTTAGGTCTCAATGAGATCGGTAGTTTGGAGCTTGAAGTTACATGTGTTCTATGCTGAGCAGCCACAAGGAAAGGATTTTTTCTGAATTCAGGAAATATGTAAAGCAACTTCCCAAGCATCCTTTTTCTGAAGGTGAACAACTGAGATGAAATTCCATTCCCAGGAGCACCTCAGGACCTGGCCTCCTGCATCCTAACCTTTAAATGCTTTGTATTTCGTTGAAGCAATTTTTAACTGAGGTCGTATCATGTAGGACCTGATGCAGTGGTTGCCTTGTTAATTTCTGTAATATGACTTCAAAAGTTGTTGATTCTAAATCTGCATTACTGTAGCTAGATCCAGGAACGACCTCATATTAAGCCATCTTGCCAGAGAGCCTTCTTGCCCCCTATTTTGTATGAAAATATAATATAGATGAATAGTCGTTTGGATTATTGTGTTTGAGTTTACCTAATTTACATATTTGCGTCTTAGTATGCCAGGTTTGTGAAGTACCCATGTTCATACATGATTCATGAAAAGCAAGGCAAAACCAAGGGTCCAGGACTCCACAGAATTATATGCCCTTGGGTACTGTTTTACATTATCGACTCTCTCTTCCTGATTAATTAATGAATCAATCAAGTTTTCTATTCCAGCTCCTCTACGTGCAAACCTCTTGAGTTTTTACCTTGACGTGTTATTTCGAATAGTTGATCTACTTTATTTATAATTATGATGAGTTGTGCCATCACACTCATCAGAAATACACATGGTTAAGAATGTGGGTAAAATTATTTTTATGGTATGATCTAAAACCTCAAATCTACCAGCCCTAAAAGTCTGTACTTTGAGGTCAATGGTGCTGCCCATGAAACCTTGAAGGGTTCTCCTGAGATTCTGGATCCTCTCTATTGTCTAGGCATTGCTGAAAATACTGTCACTCTGTAATGGGGTGTGCGTATGTGTTAACAAGGACATGTTTAACTATCAGTGTATAATTGACATTTTTGAAAATATACACAAAGTTCACAAGCACTACTATAAAAAATTGCTGAAGGCAGGTTAAATTCGGCATCAACTATTTGAAATTCTCTACAAATATAATTGTAGATATTGAAATTTTGTAAGATGAATTTTATTTCAGTGAGGGGTTTTTGGAAGCTACTTTACCCTAAATTCTAGTTTGTATATATATAAAAGATATTATATTCTCTTAAAGAGATATTTTATAAATTCCATAAATTCTTAGAATATTTACAAAGAGATCAAAATATGTATGACTCTTCTTGATAATCAAATATTTCAAGAAGATCTATACAAATTCTTTCATGGAGATCAAGTCCAAATCATTCTAGTTTGAGAAATACAACACTAATGGTCCTCGAATCACGGAGAAAACTTAGGAGAGAAGAATCAAGGGAGAAACATATTTGTACTACCATTGTTTATCAATAAACTTATGTTTCTTCATGTGTTTATTTGTGATTGCAATTTATTTTCTACCACTTTTAAATTTATTGTAAACAAATTGGCATGCCTAGTAGGACCAAATCTATCATTCATCTCTTCTCTCAATATAAATCAGACAAATTGGCATGCCTAGTAGGACCAAATCTATTATTCATCTCTTCTCTCAATATAAATCAGATCTCTAAATCTGAAATCCACAAAATTGCAAAGGTGAAAAAAATAGAATACTTCAAGCCTTGTATTTGAGTTTCATTAAGTCTACATTTTGAAAAGCCTTGAAGCAGAGGGCATTTGTAGACATTAAAATTTTGTAAGACTCTACAAGATGAGTCCTATTTTAGTCAGAGTTTCTTGCAGATTATTTTATCCTTAACCCTAACTTATATCTAATAAAGAGTATTATATTCTCTTAAGAGGTATCTCTGAAATCCCATAAACTCTTGAGATATTCACAAAGACAACAAAATATATCTGACTCTTCTTGATAATCAAATATTTCAAGCAAATCATCCTAGTCCGAGACATAGAAAACTAACGGTCCTCGAATCATGGAGAAAACTTAGAAGAGAAGAATTAAGAGAGAAACAACATTGTATACACATTGTTTATTCATAAAACTATATTTTTTCATATTTTATTTATGATTGCAATTTACTTTCTACCACTTTAAAAGTTGTAGTAAACAAATCAATTTGTTTGCAATAAATTTTAATGTGATAGAAAATAAATTGCAATCACAAATAAAGTATGAAGAAATATAGTTTTATTTTATAAATAATATAGGTACAAATTTGTTTCTCTTTCGATTCTTCCCTCTTTAGATTTTTCCATGATTCGAGGGTCGTTAGTGGAGTATTTTTTGAACATAGGATGATTTTGAGCTCCTTGACCCCTATTTTGATCTCTTTATGAATATTCCTAGATTTCACGGGATATTTGAGATGCCTATTTAAGGAAATATAATACCTTTTATATAAGCATAAGCTAGGATTTATGTAACGACCCCCAGCTGGAAAATAAGTAACCTGAAGTCAGATTAGGACGGTGACTTACGGTTCATAGGTCAATCCTTAAACATGAACTTCAGGAAAGGAAAAAAGTTTTCAAGTGTGGGTTAACCCACACACTCAATGACGACTTGTAGAGAGGATGACCGACCGTAGGTAGGTTCGTGGATGAGGGCCTTAATATGAAAAAAATTTGGAGTTTACTGGAAAGAAACCTACGATTAACAGGACGGCCTATAGACCATATTACGTCCCGTATAAGCACCTCGTGAATGAGGTCCAGTAAAGAGGAAAAATGGCTAAGTGTGAAAGGACTTATGAGTCCAACCACGAGCCATACATCAAAGGATAGACCGTAGAATGGGTTCGTGTTTTGGTTTCAGCAAATCAGTTTCAGGTGTTTTGGAAAAGTTAATAGGACAGATAGGGGCTATAGTCCGTGGTTTAATCCATGGCCCATAAACGAGCTTTCATAGGATCAATCCGGTAATTTTAATGAAAGCAGTTTTGTCATTTTTGCAAACCCTAGTTCTAAACTATATAGTTTTTAGGATTTAAAGAGATCCAAATTAGACCTTAATCCCTAAGGAACCTCCGTTCTCTTCATTCTTCTAATTCCTAAAATTTGCCAAGGCATTATTCTCTCAAGAAGGCAACGCAAAAAGGGATAGGGTTCAATGTTCTTCCTAAAGGCTTCAAGTTTTATTTCTCCAAGCTTACTAAGGTGTGTGAGTTTGATTTGTGGGTCTCCTTTCACCCACAAATTCCTTCATAATGTATTTTACCTTTATTTTAAGTTCCTTTAAGTAAATATGCGTGCTAATGATGATTTTATGATACATGATGCTATTAAATGATATCAATGGTATCCTATGATGTTTTACTAAGTATTTTATATGTATTTAAATTATTGATGATGACTCCAATGATGAGTTTTGTTAATGATGAATTGTGGGCTGTTTTACATGTTTTAAATGAGTATATTATCATGATTTATGCATGATTATGTGATTTATGATTTTTTCAATTTAAAAGACTTGCCCACCTAGTTTCAAGTAAGCTTTGCATGATTTATGACGTTGACTCGGGCATTAAATATGAGTTTTAAGGTTATGATTTGACAAAGATATAAACATGCTGACAATTTCCCTAAAAGTGTTTAACAAGGTCTCTAAGATAAAAGGACAATACTCACTTGGTGGTTCCTTAAGTTCAAGCTACTCTTATAATTTGCTACTTATGATTCTACATGTCATAATTTGAGTAAATTATTTTTTAAAGATTCCGTGGGATGAATTAGCACTGGATGTGACGATGTGGTGAGGTTTGGTAAGGGAACCTTAGTAGAAACCCTTTATCACATTAATTATGTGCCACTATAGGAGCCCTTGTAGGCTAGGCTAGTGGATGAACATAGGTCATTTATGTTATTTAAGATGCATGTGAAGTGATGGAGTACAACTCGGCAAGTGGTCTGCTTGTGTCGCAGGGGGTTATGTTGGATTCCATGTAGTAGCTTACATGGTCTTATATGTCGATTAAGGTCTTCTCCCACATGTTTATGACTCTATTATATGATTCTTTTACATATGACTTCCCATGCATTGACTCTTATTCATATTGAGCAATATTCCTTGTGCATGCTTAAGCTTATGTTTATATATCTTACTACCTCATGTATAAATATATGTTTTACTTATGAATGATGGCATTACACTCTCATGCTCGAATTGCATCTTACATAGTTAGTACTTCGAACGTACTGGTGTATATTTTGCCTGCAAGATTTAACCATGTAGGGATAGGTACTCCTCCGTCGGCTCGTGACCAGGTTTGGCGTTCAAGACTAGTGCTTTTATTATGGGGAGAGCTTAATTCTGGACTCTACCATTTTCTATCTAGCTTGTATTTTTCGTTTGAGATAATTGATATGTTTCCTTTTTGAGGCTTTTATTTTCTGTGTAGTTAAACAATGTAGTCCTTTTTATTTGATGAAAACCAACCATTATCAGTTTTGTCCATTGATGTTTTAGTCGGTATACATTATGGACAAAATATGTTGATGCTTCTTCTTAAATATTGCTTTATTGTCATAAATTATCCCCATAGACCTTTTTCCCCATTTTTATTCTGCAAAGTTACTTTAATGCATAAATGCTTTAGATATTATAGATGGCTTGGGTGAGGTGCCAACAGGTATGTCATTCGTCGTGTGAAGACTAGGCCCTAAGTTGGGTCATTACAAACTTGGTATCAAAGCATGGGGTTATAAATATTCCTCGAATATCCATGTATACCCCGTTGAGTAGAGTTGCATTCAATGTTGTGAAGCGCACCACTATCTTGATTGAGAGGCTATGAGACAGTTTAGGAAAATCTTCCCTTCTTTCTTGTTAATGTCATGCCTTTAGAGTTGGCTAAGGTTATCCTATCACTAGTGGTGACCTCTTTGCTTGTCTATAGATTATGCTGCCAAGAAAAGCTCCACACCAAAGAGGCACTCCCAAGTAACAAGTCCCTTGACTCAAACAAGATGGCAAAGTGTCTCATGCAGAGTTTTGAACCGGCTTCACTATGTTGGCTCAAGCATTGGCAAACCAAGCTAACCAGGAGATTTCTGTTCCTCTCCAAGTACCTACTCTTCCACGAGAGTGAGAGACTTTATGAGGTTGAATCCTCCAAAGTTTCATATTTCCAAGACAGATGAGGACCCCATGGATTATATAGAGGAAGCCTACCAAGTAGTATCGATCATTGGTATCCCTTTAGAGGAGAAAGTCGAGTTGGTGGCCTACCAACTCAAGGGGGTAGCCAAAATATGGTACGAGCAATAGGTAGATGAGAGGAGTCAAGAAGCAGGTCCCATTGGATGGAAAGAGCTCATGTGTACCTTCTTGGATCACCTCTTTCTAATTGAGCTAAGGGAGGCCAAGGTACAGGAGTTCATCAACCTCAAACAAAGGTCCATGAGTGTGAGGGATTATGCCATCAAATTCATTGAGCTTTCCAAGTATGCTCCCTTCATGGTTGCAGATCTAAGGGCTCGTATGAGCAGGTTTATTTTTGGCATCTCCGACTTGGTGTCCAAAAAGTGTAAGATGACCATGTTAGTGAAAGAGATGGACATCTCACTATTGATGACTTATGTAGAGTTAATAGAGGAGGAGAAGCTAAGTGAGAGGGCAAGGGAGTCCAAGTGGGCTCGAGTCGATGGTGGGAGCTATTCATACCAAAAGAGTAGTGGCCACAAGTTCCAAGGTGGCCAAAAGCAAGGTGGATAAGGGTCTACCAACACTCCTCGCCGAACTACCAAGGATAAGGGGTTGCTCCAAGGATCTAAAGCCCAAGTTTCCCCAAGTGTGGAAGGCTCCACAAGGGAGAATTCTTAGTCGGGTGAAATGCTAGCTTCAAATATGGAAAGCCTAGCTATCATGCCAAAGTTTGTAGAAGAGACCACGCAAGTCCCTAAGGACAAGGTGGGAAAGTCCAAGGTGCCTAAAAGACCAATTGATTCTTTGCTCTCCATGGTTACCAAGAGGTTAAAGAGGCTCCAAATATGGTCAGCGATATGTTGAGAGTTTTCAATTTTGATGCATACGCTTTATCAGATCCAAGAGTTAATTTGTCATTTGTGACTCCATTTATTGCTAAGAAATTTCATGCATGTCTCGAACTACTCAAGTCCTCCATAAGCCCTATGAAGTAAGTCCATTATTGCCCGAAGAGTCTATAGGAATTGTCCTATCTCAATTATGCACAAAGTGGCCTCTTGTGATCTAGTTGAGCTTTCCATGGTAGACTTGATGTAATACTCAAGACCGATTGGTTGGACGCCTCATATGCTTCCTATTGATTGTAAAAACCATAGGGTCAAGTTTCAATTCTCAAATGAGTCTTTTCTTGAGCGGGAGGGTAGTAACTCTTCATGTAGGGGTCGGTTCATTTTTTTTGTAAAAGCTCGGAAATGATCTCTTAATCTAGTAAGATTCAAAGATGTCACCTCTAAAGTTCTTTCTCTTAAGTCGGCCCCCGCCTGCGAATGAGTTTTTGGATATCATTTTGGATGAGTTACCGTGTGTTCCTCCTGAAAGAAAAATAGACTTTGTCAGAGATCTCCTACCCAACACTCAACCTATCTCAATCCCTCTATATAGAATTGTCACGACCCGAAAATTCGGCGTGATGGCACTTGCTCAATCCCACCAGAACAAGTCAGCCTTAATTCAAAAAGGAATAATAAATATAACTTGCGG
>JAOTQJ010000011.1:8661292-8671947 GCA_025642045.1 Solanum sejunctum | reverse complement strand
TGAAAATAGGTTCAAATTAGGAGGGAATTTTACCTTTTTTGGAGCAGCAAACTGAGAACGTGAGCTAAGGCAAACTTCGACACCACCGCAATGGGAGCTTCGTCTATGCTTTCTTTGTTTCAACACCAACAATTTTGGCTTCAAAATTGTATGAGTTTTTCTAAAAAAAATACTGGTTGAATGTTGAATAAGAACTTAGTGTTTTTTTAGAGTAAGAGTGGTTGGGGTTTTCGATTAGCCGCTAAGCTTTTTGCTAGGATTTATGATTGAACTCGTTCGCCGCCCGAGATTTTTAGGGGGTTTTCAAAGATGACTTCTGCTACCAAAAATGAAGAAGAAGAGGGGATTATATAGGGTTCGAAAATAGTGGGAAATTAGATGGGTAAATTGGGGAAAAAGGATTGGATTTTGAATTTAAAATACAAATCCACCCTTGGGGACAAGAAATCTTTGAGATTTGTTCCCAAATCTTCAGTGGATTGAAAATTCAACCTGATTGAGGGGTTCGAGATGGATATATAGGAAAGGTGGTGAGTTGTTGAGGTACGCTTGGGGGATAAGAACGTTGGGGTATGTCAGGTTTTTGGTCGTCTAGACTTTCGTTTTGGCTTCACTAGTTTTTTTGGGTTGAAGTAAGAATGGTCGAGTGCGCGTGTAAAGGAGAGGAGAAAGGGGTTGGGGGAAGGGTTGAAGATGGTTTTCTGGTTTTGGTTGTGTTGAAGAAGAAGAAGGGGAAAGGGGAAAAGGGAAAGCGTGAAGGAGAAGGAGAAAAAAAAGATTTTGGGCGCGTGGCCCCCATGCGCTGGATTTATTTATTTATTTACGTATTTATTTTGAAAATAATGGTTTCAAGTTGTTAAAACAAGATAAAAGCTCAATGATTAATTTGACACCGTGGAGGGTAAAAATTGAGTGTCAACAGTCAGCTGGAAGTACTAAACTGTCATAGATAACTGAAATAGAGAATGTCTCATCGACAACTAAAATGAAAGCAATTTGAAATACTTGACGTATAGTCTATGGAATCTCTATCTAGAATAATCTGAATGACTACTAGGACAGGCCCCAAAATAGCCCAAATTGAATAAAATGCTAAAAGGGAAGACATAAATAAACTCCAAGCCTCTGACTGAGAAGAGGCCTCACCGATAGCTGAATAGGTGTCTGAATCCTCAACGGAGTGGCTGCTAAGGCGCTCTATCACCTGCATCTGCATCATAAAATGATGCAGGTCATAAGGACATCGGTATGTGGAATGTACAGTATGTAAAATGGTCAAAACGGAACTCAAGGCAATGTAATATTTCTCAAAATACATTAAACATATCTCAGAATGAAATAACATAATAATAAGTACTCAGTATGCTAAAAATAACATGCTGAAAACTAGTATGTAAAATAGATCTTACTTTAACTTGGGGAGTTTTTCTAACTAGCAACCAATACTATGAGCTTCGTGGTGATACATCGTCTTGTCTATGCTGCCAGAGCCATCCCATACTTTGCCGAGGTAGGGGACGAAAGACTAGGGGAGTGGATCCATTCCAAAACTGGGCCATCTCAGTGGCAAGTGAGGAGTTGTACCTTGGTACAATCCTATCCTACGCTGGCTACGTAGTTTATGAGTTCAAGTTATAGTATCACTCTCACTCATATCGATGCTCAATACTACTCTAAAAAATAGCTTTTATAGTGCTCAATCTTAAAGAGTAAAAATCTCAAGCTGCTAATTTAATCTTTTGGACTTAGCCCTACCTTGGCTTTCGTAACTTTTCTCAACTCATCTCATTTTCTTTGATTGAATTTGTATCAACACAGAGTGTCTAAAAAGCTTAACTTTATTCTCAGCTATTTTGTAAATTTAGAAACTTAAGTATTTCTTAAACTTGACATCAAAACTACGAATATACAAGCTTTTCATAAAATATATAAGATTCTCAAGAATACTATAATATCTGCAAATCTTATTTCAATAACTTAACTTCATGTTAAAATCAGTAAAAGACATGATTCTGTATCAAGAAGAATACATAAACAACTATTTTGATGAAATTAACTAGTACTTCGGGATCTCACATTGTAACCATGATCTTAAATTGAATTTAGGGATTTTAGATACTAAAATAATAATAGAATGACTTTTGGAGGGCCTCACATACTTGAGAATTCAAATTCTTGGAGGGCTTGAGGAGATTCTTAAAGTCCTAGCTAGTTTTCTTGATTTTATGCTTGAGTCTCATAGAAGGTTTGAAAATATGAGCGTGAATTCATACGTTTTTGGGACTAAATTTGGATTCAAACCGACTGGTTTAGGATTAAGGAGGGTGAAAAAAGTCAAAACTACCCTTCCTTAAATAAAAGAAAAAAGTAATATGTGTAATACAACATGTCCACGTCGCGCCAGGTTTGGACATATGTATTTTTGCCTTTTTCATGAAAATCAGCTTCCCGTTGAAAAACAACAAAAAACCTTAAGTGTGGGTCCACGTCCCTAGCACGTCGCACCTTGGGCTCAAATTCTCACTGCCTGAAAATTAATTAGCAAAAATTTTAATTCTACTCAGTTGCTCTAAAATCGAGTCGAGATTATTTTCCCACTCAAATTTTTGCACTGATCACAAATCCAATCTTGAATTTACGAATGAAGCATGAAAAGATGCATTATGTGCATGGTTCCTTTCTATGGTTATTTTGATAATTTCACTGGGTATCACTATATCTCACCCTTGGGATCATTCGTCCTCAAATGATAACGATATGAAAAATTTAGCTCAAGACAACAAGGTTACTGCACTTAAATAAATATAGGTCTTTGAAATCAATTAGGAAAATTTACCTTCAAGGTCCTCATTTAGGCCAATGAACAAGTGCGGATACTTGACCTTCATATCTTCTTCTGCTTCCCCTGTGGCTTCTTTCATGAATTGGTTTATCCACAATACCTTTATCGAAGCAATCTCCTTGGTCCTCAACTTGCGAACTTGTCGGTCTAATATTGCATCTGGACTACTTCATAGGACAAATTTAATTGCAACACTTTCAACAGTGATAACTAGAGAGGGGTCTCCTAAGCATTTCTTAAGCATGGAAATATGAAATATCGGATGTATAGCACTCAACTCTACTGGTACCTTCAACTCATAAGCAACACTACCAACTCTTTACAAAATCTGGTAAGGACCAATATATCATGGACTGAGCTTCCCCTTTTTCTCGAATCTTATAACCCCTTTCATCAGGGATACCTTTAGGTACACCCAATCACCTACCTCAAATTCCAAATCTCTCCTACTAACATTAGTGTAAGAATTTTGCCAACTCTAGCTATCTTTAGCCTTTCTTGGATGACTTTCACCTTCTCCATAGCCTGGTGGACTAGATTAGGTCCTATCAATCCTGCCTCACCAACTTCAAACCATCCAATGGGTGATCTACACCTTCTCCCATACAGGGCCTCATATGGTGCCATATGTATGCTACCTAAAAACTATTATTATAGGAATACTTGATCAAGGGTAAGTGATTATCACAATCACCTTTAAAGTATATCACGCACGCCCTCAACATATCCTTAAGGATTTGTATGGTTCGCTCCGCTTGCCCGTTTGTCTGTGGATGGAAGACTTACTAAGATTTACCTTTGTACCCAGCCCTTTCTGAAAAAGACTTCCAAAACTATACTGTGAATTGAGCTCCTCTGTCTAAAATGATGGATATAGAGAACCCAGACTAATAATCACTTTAAGATAAAGTCTGGCATAGTCCTCAGCTATATCGATCGTCTTGACAGGTAGAAAACTTGCTCATTCGATCTACTATAACCCATATTCAATCATGTTGTCTATCGGATTGAGGTAGGCCTATTAACAAGTCCATGTTAATCATCTCCCACTTTTATTTTGGGATTTCAATGTTCTGGGCCACACCACAAGGCCTTTGGTGCTCTACCTTAACCTGCTGGCAATTCGGGCGTCTTGACATAAACTCCGCAATGTCCCTCCTTATTCCACCCTATCAATAGACTTCTCATAAATTTCTATACATCTTTATTGCACCAGGGTGAATAGAATATCTAATATTATGAGCCTCAGCTAAGATCCTGTCTCTAAGGTCATCAACACTTGGCACACGTAATCTACCTTGGTATCTCAATACTCCATCTCCCCCTTTTGCAAACACCAATACTTTCTATTTCTGAATATATTCTTTCAACTGAAGGAGGATAAGATCTTTGTCTTGCTTTTCTTTCATCTCCACCACCAATGATGATTTTGCCCTATTCTTGATAATAGCACCACCTTTGTTAGAATCTTCAATTTGCACCCCCAAATGGGCTAGTCTGTGCACCTCTTTAAGAAATTCTCTCTTTTCGTCTTCTATGTAAGTTGTGCTCCCTATGGTTAACATGTAAGAGCATTAACAACCACATTAGATTTACTTGGGTGGAAGAGAATGCTCATGTCATAATCTTTCAACAGCTCCAACCATCTCATCTACCTTAGATTCAACTCCTTCTAGCTGAATACATACTACAGGCTTTTGTGGTCCGTAAACACATCTACGTGCCCATTATAAAGGTAGTGTCACCAGATTTTAGAGAGAACACTATAGCAACTAGCACAAGATCATGAATTAGGTAGTTCTTATCATGAGTCTTAAGCCGTCTGGAGGCATATGTTATCACCTTGCCTCTTTGCATCAATATGCATCCCAACCTAACTATGGAAGCATCAAAATGTACCACAAAGTCATCAACTCCTTTGGGTAGGGATAAGATTGACGATGTGGTCAGCCTGGTTTTCAACTCTTGGAAACTCTTCTCACAAGCTTCTGACAATTCAAAATTAACCCTCTTCTGAGTGAGTTTAGTCAAAGGAGTTGAGATAAAGGAAAATCTCTCTACGACCATCTATAGTACCCTGCCAAGCCCAAGAAACTCCTTAACTCTGTTGGAGTTGTGGGACTAGGCTAATTTTTTACTGCCTTAATCTTTTGGGAATCAACTTGAATACCTTTACCAGACATAATGTGCCCCAAAAATGCCACAGATGCCAACTAAAATTCACACTTGGGGAATTTTGCATAAAGTTGTTGATCCTTAAGGGTCTGAAGGATAATTCTGAGATGGTCAGCATGCTTCTCCTTGTTACGAGAATAGATCAAGATGTCATCTATGAACACAATGACGAACATATCTAGTTACACCTTAACACCCTATTTATAAAACCATGAACACTACTGGTGCATTCGTCAGTCTAAATGACATGACCAAATGACCACAGACGATTCTGAAAGCTGTCTTAGGAATGTCTCTCTCTCTAACTTTAAGCTGATGAATCCCAGATCGGAGATCTATTTTGGAGAAATAAGTAGCACCCTGAAGTTGGTCGAATAGGTCATCAATTATGGGAAGAGGATACTTGTTCTTTATGGTGACCTTACTCAACTGACGATAATCTATGCACATTCAGAGAGAACTGTCCTTCTTACGCACGAAGAGAATTAGAGCACCCCAAGGTGAGACACTTGGTCTAACGAAACCCTTGTCTAAGAGATCTTTCACCTGCAACTTCAACTCTTTTAGCTCCGAAGAAGCCATATGATATGGAGGAATAGATATGGGTTGAGTATCTCGGAGGGTATCTATTCCAAAGTTATCTCCTTATTAGAGGGACTCCGAGAATATCCTCAGGGAAAACTTCTAGGAACTCATTCACAACTAGGACAGACTAGAGAGACGGTGCCTCGGCATGAGAAACCTGAACTCTGACTAGGTGGTATATGCACCCTTTGGAATTTAACTTCCTGGCTTTGAGATATCAGATAAACTGACCCTTGGGAAAAACTGAGTTACCCCTCCATTCTAGGATTGGTTCATTAGGAAACTAAAATTTGACTACTCTGGTTTTGCAATCTATGGAAGTGTAATAAGCATGAAACCAATCCATACCTAGGATGACATTAAAATCTACCATGTCTAGCTCAACCAAATCAACTATGATTTTCTTATGATAAACTGATACTGGGCAGCCCCTATAAATTCTTTAAGCTGAGATGGACTCTCCAGTATGAGTGGAAACAGTGAAAGGCTCAAGAAGACATTCCAGACTGACCTCAAACTTCATATCTACATATGGAGTCACAAATGACAATGTGGCATCTGGGTCTAGCAATACATAGACATCATAAGTAAAGATTTTGAGCATACTAGTAACCACATCTGGTGAGTTCTCCTACTCATGTCTAGTGGCCATGGCATATAAGCGGTTTGTGCCCCCGATGGCCCCTGATGTAGTGCCCCTCTGTATTGGCTTATCTTCGGTGCTGAAGAAACTGATTATGATCTATTATCTATCATGTTCAGCCTTCCCATAGGACAATCCAGAAGTGCCCCACCTGAACACATTTGAATCAACCATTTGTGCCCATAAGGTACTCTCTTGGATGAGATTTTTACCACATACCAGATAATGGTTCGATCCTTGAGCTATGCTACCCTGTGACTGGCTGCCCGGGAACCTGCGGTTTGTGATCCCTGCTCATTCCTAACCATTGTTGAAAGTGTACTAGCAGATGAAAGTGTTGGCCTGGCTGCCTTAGGCTAAAAGAATGAGTGATTTCCACTTTCAGCCCCTCTCTTACTTGTCTCCTAGCTTGATGTCTTGGCCCTCTTGCTCCTGAACTTTTCCCTATCCTGCATTTTCTCCTCCCTACCTGCTACACATAAGTCATCAAACAGGCTATATCCATATCTCCAATCAGCATAGTATTCCTGCCCTCTCTTTTAGCCCTCCGAGAGAGTCTTAACACGAACAAGTCCATCTTAGTACGCATATTTGCCACCATAGTTGGAGCATAACAGAACAACTGGTTAAACTTGAAGTTGTAGTCTTGCTCACTCATATTCTCTTACTTCAGATTCAGAAATTCCCTCACTTTAGCCTGCCTCATCTCTCTGGGAAAGTACTGTCTCCAAAAGGCCTCCCCAAACACTGCCCAACTCAAAGCTGGCGTCCCTTCTACCCTGCCTCCTTTTAACTGATCAAACCATAGTCTAGCTACTCCTTTGAGTTGGTAGGCAGCCAACTCAACTCGCTCAGCATCACATATATGCATGACCTAAAACACTTTCTGGAGCTCCTCAATACAGGTCTCAAGATCCTCCTTTACATGAGACCCCGTGAATTCAGGTGGGGTTCATCCTCAGGAACTCACAAACTCTGGCGGTATCCAACCTATCATTCCTACCACCTCCCTAGCGACCTCCCTGAGTAGTGAATGCCTGAGCCAATGTCTGGATGGCCTGGCAGAGCTCCGAATTAGAGATGTGTGCTTGATGTGGCTGCTCAATAGGCGCAGCTGGACCTCTAGGTCCCTTAGGAAATGGGCTAGGCTAGTTTGTATTTCTCCTGGCTGGGCGACCTCTGCCCTTTACTGGTCTATCAGCTCTGCATGGAGGCATGGTCTGAAAAATAAGACGCGAACATACGAGTTAGAAGGAGACTGGTGGAGGTAATCTCAAAAGCATGTGGGGAAAGAACAAATGATAGTGACTCTTTTGAATGCCCTTTAGCCTCCCTATTATAGGTGTGGCGCGCTTCATACATGTAGTATGGACTCTACTAGATATGGGTCCATAGACTTCCTAGGACTGTTGAACTCTGTGCTCTGATACTAAGTTTGTCACGCCCCGAGTTCACACCCTAGGTGTGGCCACCACTCAAAATCATTTCTGGTCCCAAGCGAACCACTTGCTTGGCTACTTACTCAGTGGAAGACTTAGATAATAAAAAAAAGTCTTACATGTAGTCAGCTGAAAGTACTAAACTGTCATGGATAACTGAAATAGAGAATGTCTCATCGACAATTGAAATAAAAGCAACCTGAAATACTTGACACATAGTCTATGAAACCTCTATTTAGAATAATCTGAACGACTACCGAGATAGGCCCCAAAGTAGCCCAAACTGAATAAAATGCTGAAAGGAAAAACATATATAAAATCCAAGCCTCTCACTGAAAAGAGGCCTTGCCGATAGTTGAATAGGTGTCTAAATCCTCAATGAAGTGGCTGCTGAGGGGCTCTATCGCCTGTATCTGCATCATAAAATGATGCAGGTCCTAAGGATGTCAGTACATGAAATAACGGTATGTAAAATGGCCAAAATGGAAATCAAGGTAATGCAATATTTTTCAAAATACATAAAACATATCTCAGAATGAAATAACATAATAATATTCGGTATGCTGAAAATAACATGCTAAAAACTTGTATGTAAAACATATCTTACTTTAACTTGGGGAGTTTCTCTAATCGACAACCATCACTATGAGCTTCGTGGTAATACAACGTCTTGCCTATGCTGCCAGAGTCTTCCCATACTTTCTCGAGGTAGGGGGACGAAAGACTAAGGGAGTGGATCCATCCCAAAACTGAGCCATCTCAGTGGCAAGTGAGGACTTGTACCTTGGTACTATCCTATCCTACGTTGGCTACGTAGTTTATGAGTTCAAGTTATTAGTATCACTCTCACTCATATAGGTGCTCAATACTACTCCTAAAAATAGCTTTTATAGTGCTCAATCTTAAAGAGTAAGAATCTCAAACTGCTTCTTTAATCTTTCGGACTTAGCCCAACCTTGGCGTTCTTAACTTTTCTCAATTCATCTCATTCTCTTTGATTGAATTTGTATCAACACAGAGTGTCTGAAAAGCTTAACTTTATTCTCAGCTATCTTGTAAATAGAAACTTAAGTATTTCTTAAACTTGACATCAAAATTCTCAAGAATACTATAATATCTGCAAATCTTATTTCAATAACTTAACTTCATACTAAAATCAGTAAAAGACATGATTCTGTATCAAGAAGAATACATAAACAACCATTTTGATGAAATTAACTAGTACTGGAGTACTTCGGGATCTCACATTGTAACCATGATCTTGAATTGAATTTAGGGATTTTAGATACTAAAATAATAATAGAATGACTTTTGGAGGGCCTCACATACTTGAGAATTCAAACTCTTGGAGGGCTTGAAGAGATTCTTGAAGTCCTAGCTAGTTTTCTTGATTTTGCGCTTGAGTCTCTTGGAAGGTTTGAAAATATGAGCGTAAGTTCGTACGTTTTTGGGACTAAATTTGGATTCAAACCAACTAGTTTAGGCTTAAGGATGGTGAAAAAAGTCAAAACTACCCTTCCTTAAATAAAAGAAAAAAGTAATCTGCGTAATACAACATGTTCGCATCGCGCCAGGGGCGCAGACATGTGTATTTTTGCCTTTGTCACGAAAATCAGCTTCCCGTCGAAAAACAAAAAAAACTCAAGTGTGGATCCGCGTTCCTGGCGCATCGCACCTTGGGCGCAGATCCTCACTGCCCGAAAATTAATTAGCGAAAATTTTAATTCGACTCGGTTGCTCTAAAATCGAGTCGAGACCATTTTCCTACTTAATTTTTCGCACTAATCGCAAATCCAGTCTCAAATTTGCGAACAGAGCATGGGAAGATGCGTTACGCGCTTGATTTCTTTCTAGTGGTATTTTGGTAATTTCACCGGGTGTCACACTTTCTTGCATAATAACTTCAAAGTGCGGGGGAATTTAGTGAGACAGGAAGGAGAATATCAAAAGTCGCTTGATGGAAGTATTGATAGTAACTAGATACTGTAAAATTAGAAAACTACAATGCTTTCAAAAGTGTTAGATGTCTACAGACCTTAATTAAAAAGTGGTGATGTTCCAAAGTCTGTGTTACAATAGAAGTAAAACAGTTTGGGAATGGAAGGAAAAGTAGCATACGTGGGCCGGTCGGAGGATTGCATGCGTTTCAAAAAATAATTTTAAAGTGTAGTGAAATATTACGAGCCGTGAAAGAGAATGTCAAAACATTTCTGTGGAAGGAACAGAGGGTAAGAGATGCTGGGAAAAAACAATTAAAGACAAAGCATTCAACTTTGTTAACACAAAGCTTTCAAACTTGGAAGATGACATAGTATGAAAAGTCAACAAAGTCGAAAGAATATGACCAGAAAGTGGTGATGTTCCCTGGTCTTTGGTGCGACATTTTCAATAAATTTGATTGAGAAAGGAAAAGGAGCATGCCTCAGACGTTTAGAAGAATTTATTACCAGATAGTTATAAAAAATACAAACAAATAAACAAAAAGTACTTTGAATTGAAAAATGTTGACCACAATGTATTTCCAATAATCTTCATCCTTTCGGTCATCATTGGTAGGGATGTACAGAATCAAACCGTAAAATACATCAAACCGACAAATCGAATTAACCCACAAAAAAAATTCGCTTAGTGGGTTGGTTCGATTTGGTTTGGTATTGACAAAAAAATCTGATTATATTTGAGTTGGTTTGATTTTTATTTTAAAAAATCAACCCGAGGCCAAACCAACCCGACATTATATATATATAACATTAGCCCAAATGTTGATGGACCGCAACCACGAGACATAAATCCCAGAAAGTAATATATAAAGCCACTCTCAGAAGCCCTAACCATTTTCTCTTCGCATTGCTCTTCCCAAATCGCCGCAGCTTCTCAGCTTAATTATGCGATCCTCTCTCCAAAATTTTGTTTCACAGTTCGATTCTTCGATGTTTGATACTTATATGTGTCTTTCGTGTAAATGCAGGTA
>JAOTQJ010000011.1:8604569-8661192 GCA_025642045.1 Solanum sejunctum | reverse complement strand
TATGTTCATATGGCAATGTCTGGTACTGTTGGGTTCGCTGTTTGCAGGTGGGGTTGGTTAGAAAAACAGAGAAAACTTTGTCGAAATTTTAGAAAATTTCTTAGCTGTTGTGGATGGAAAATTCGGTATAGTGTATGTCTGGGTGCCCTATCAGCACCAATCACGGCCCCTGGGTTGGGTCGTGACAATATGCTCTTCCTTTGTTCTTATAAATAAAAGTATATCATCTATATATACAATTATTCCTCTTATATTTCCTAAATTATGTCCATAAATTTTTGAAAATATCCTGGTGAATTTTTAAATTCAAAAGGTAATACATTCCATTCATAAAATCCACTAGGTACTGAAAAGGCTGTCAAATGTTTAGGTTCATCTTTTATGTTGATATGATGAAAGCCTGATTTACAATCAAATTTACTAAATTATTCATAACCTCTGACTTTGTTTAATATTATTGCTTTGTTTGGTATTGAATAATTTAAGGTTTCTGTCTTTTTATTTAAATTCTTATAATCTATTACCATTCTTGATTTTCCTCTTTTTTGTTCACTATACTTTATTACTATAAATGCAGGGCTATTATGTTTAGAGTTGCTAGGTGTAATAAAGTGTTCTTTTAATAATTTCTCGATATGTATATGAAATTGTTTCATATCTTCTGCAGTATATTTCATAGATTTTTTATATATTATATTATCTTCTTTCAACAATTTTATAGATACTTCAGTCTTATGTTTATGCCAATTTTCTAATGGGTTTTCACTATATATTATCTTAAGTTCGATTTTTATTTCGTCTTCAATATTTATCGTATTTACTTGTATTATTGCATCCTTTTTCTTATTAGGTAATTGTTGTACTATTTTACTATCTTCTTTAATTCATGGTATTAATTCCTTTTGTCTTTACCATGTTCTTTTTGCTATTATTTTCTGTTTACAAGGGATAGTCATTATTAGATATTTATCTGTAATAGTTATGGGTTCATACTTTCTTAAGAATTTCATATAACCTATTATAATATCATGAGATATATTATCATAAGGATACATTTCATTTATAGTTAATTCCTTATTCCAAATTTGTATAGTTATTTCTGCCGATTTATATCTTACTAGATTTCCTTCTTGATTAAATCCAGCAATAATAATTGAATTCCTTAATTTCTTCCAATATTCTTCTGGTAACACCTTTGCTTTACATATATTTATACTTGCACCAATATCTATATACGTTGTATAATATCTACTGTTATATCTGTTGCATATTATTTTAATTAATATATGTATCTCTTCATAACTCATATATTTTCTCTTAGTTCATTAATTTTACTAATCATTTCTCTTTTTATCTTAATTGTCGTATTATCTAATGTTATTTTTAATTCTGATTCTGTTAAATTACACGGTTGTACACTATTTAGCCATTTTATTCCTAATATAATTTCTAGTTCATTATTTATAATTTTCAAATTTGTTCTAAATATGACTCCCATTATTTCTATGGAAGTACTTATCCTTCTTTTACTATTTACTTCTTGTTGTGCTGTAAAATCAATATACTTACGATTACTTTCCATTATCATTTCTGTTGTATCTAATAATTCTTCTGATATATAATTTCTCCAGCATTTGTGGCTATTAGAATTTGTATTATTATCCCAATTTCATTTCTCACTATTTTTTCGTTAATATAATAATGATTCTCATAATATATTTCATTTATAATCTTTATGATTTTTAAGTTTCTTTTATCCATACTATTTCTTCTTTGTTCTAGGTTATTAATTACTAATTCTAAATCATGAATTTGGCTTGGTTGTATATATCTTTGTTCTTTTCTAGGTATTTCTCTTAATATAGGTTTAAGGACTTTGCTTATATAAGTTAATCCTTCTTTTTTATCTTTATGTATACCGGCCTTATTACTTAATACATATAATTGTTTTGTCTTTATAGTTAATACTTTACTTCCTGGGATCATTTCTATTCCATTGATTTTTCAATATAATGTTAATACTTTGTCTATATTTTGCTCAGTCATACTTATATTAAAGTTTGGTTTAAACAAGAATTTTGCTTTTTGTTCTACAGAATGATGGTTAGACTAGCGTTGTTGTATTAGGTGGAGTGTTGGCCAATTAAAAATATACATGTTCAAAAGATGCATGTCGTAGAGATGAGGATGTTGAGATGGATGTGCGATCACACCAGAAGTGACAAGGTTAGGAACGAGGCAATTCGGGAGAAATTGGAGGTGGCCCCAGTGGCGAAAAGATGAGGAAAGCGAGACTGCGATGGTTCAGACATGTGCAGAGAAGGAGCATCGATGCTCTTGTTAGGAGGTGTGAGAGGTTGATGGTGGGAGTTACTCGGAGGGGTAGAAGTAAACCGAAGAAGTACTGGTGGGAGGTGATCAGGCAGGATATAAAGGAGCTCAACCTCATTGAGGACATGACCTTAGATAGAAAGGAGTGGAGGACGCGAATTAGAGTAGCAGGCTAAGTTCTTCTCCCTCTTCTTCTTTTTCTTCTTCTTCTTCTCCATCTTCTTCTTCTTCTTTTTCCTCTTCTTCTCCCTCTTCTTCTTCTTATTAGTAGTAGTATTTGTACTATCTTTACTATTACTATTTCTTTTTCTCTTCATTGCCTGGCTTGCATACTGTCATGTGCTATTCATTGGTAGTTGCACCTATTGTCCCTTTCGCTTTACTTACATTTCTTTTGTCATATCTAGTTATTTCTGTTTCTGAGTTTTAAGTTGAGGATTTTAGGAAACAACCTCTCTACTTCTATGTGGTAGCGGTAAGGTCTGCGTACAATCTACCCTCCCCAGCTCCCACTTGTGGGATTTCACTGAGTATGTTGTTGTTGTTGATATATAAGATTCCCTGTTAGTTGTGTTAATATAGATTTTTCTATAGGGTATGTTATCCTATTATCCGCTAAATATATGTGTATAGGTGTATCTATTCCTTCCTTAAAATGTGCATATAACATAATTTGTATTCCTCCAAAATAACAGTAATTTAATTAGTGTCTTTCTCTTACTTTTTTTAGTTTCTTCTTCGATTAATTATTTCGATATTAGAGGTATCATTGTTTTTCCGCTTAGGTGTTATCTAATTTTTCATCAATCTCGGATGGAGCCAAGATTGACTATTTTTTGGCCTTGGAGTATGATGAATAAAGCAAAATGACTTTTTAAACTATCTATGCTTTTTTTATTTGTGAAGTAGTAGTTAATCAATGCAACTTTCGACGCTCCTAATGGGTCATCTGGAAACAACCGCTTTATGTTTTTAAACATAGGGGTTAGGCTGCATACATCCGACCCCCCCTCACCCGCAATGAGCGGGAGCCTTTTGAGGCACTGGGGTATGTTGTTGTTGTTGTTGTGTTTTATATCTAATACGAATTCTTTTTTTTTAATAATATAATAATTTTTTTTAATTTTTAACTTTTCTTTCCATAGTTTATTTTTAAAGATTAAGTTTGGTGTAAGATCCAATTCCTCCTTCCTAATCTTTTCATATACCTTTTCATCAAATATTACCTACTGTTTTGAGTAATCTACATCTTGAGTATAATTAATTATAAGTCTTTCCTCATTACTTGGTTCCCCTATCTCAATCTGACTCATTTTCTTTATTACTCGATGTACTTTCGTATTCTATTTCTGATTCAATTATCTCATCTTCACTACACATATTATCTATATTTATTTCTTCCATAACTATGTCCAAAACTCTGAATATATTATTTCCTAATTGTATTTCTTTTATTTGTTTCTTTCTTGGTTGACTACATTCTGTAGATATGTGTCCTATATTTCCACAATTATAACATTTATATTTTTTAAGATTCTTTTTAAAATAATTTCTATATCTTCTCTTACTTATATACCTTTTCTTGTTTTTTCCTCTAAGATTTTTTAGATTATAATATTTCTTCACAAATGATTTATTTTTTGTTTTGTATTATCTTTTAATTTGTCATTTTGCCACGTCATCACAATTAAATTATACACACTTTATTGTTTTGTCAAATAAGTATTTTGTATTTAATAGGTACATATTTTGAATAATTTAGGTATTCAATAAAAATTAATCTTAATTAATTAATTAAGGTGTACTTAAGCCTACCACCTTATTTAACTTAATCCCCTCGTTAATAAAAAAAATTGACTAAACCTTTCTTATCACTTGTCTCAAATTTCTCCACTCTCCACTTCAAACTCTCAATATAAAACATTGAACGCAATGAATTAATCGAAGAAACAACGCGAAGGTTTCTAGAGACGCTAGGGTTGTGCAGTGGGTTATTGATTCGTGGATTTCTTCTTAATTATATTCCATATAAGGTAAAATTACTCAAGGCAAGATGGAGAACATGGTGTATGCGGAGGAGCTGGTGAGGGAGTTTCTAGTGTTCAGAGGCTTTACAAACACTTTGCAGGGTTTTGTCAAAGAGTTGGGAACTGACATTGGCAAAGGATTTCAAGTTGATAAGATATTAGACTTAATTTTCTCCATCTATGTCCCCAAATTCCAAGCTCAAAACCTCATCGATCTCCTTCGCTTTTTCAACCAGTGCTTTTCTTCTCATGAGACAGATCTTATTTCTGTCATATCTGAGTTAGATGTCTCTATTATGCGCTACTATATCATTCATGCCATACAAGCTGGCAGAAAGGACAAAGTTATTGAGCTCTTTGACATACATGGCACTGAACTGCTGCAAAAACACCAAGACTGGGCATCCTGGTTTGGTGGATACTATCTCTCTAACTCGACTTATTAAATCATCAAACTTTCTTCTCATGTCTAAACATTTCATGCAGCAATTCCATATATTAAAGCTCCTCAATCTGAACCCCATTTTCGGGTATACTTTTCTAAGGAGTGGTCCAATGCATTGCATCTATCTCTTAGAAATTTTCTGAGCAAGATGTTTAATGGCACTCATATCCTTAACTACATATTCTAACATTTTATTATTCCTTAAATATTCTTGCTTTCAATTATTTGCCCTACATGTGAGATTAGTTATGGTTCTTTGGTGTTTAGAGGAGCGCGTCTTTTATGTTTCGTCATTTGGGAATGCTAAGGCCTTTACCAATTTTTGTTGGGGGAGTTGATTTGTAGTGAAAGCATATAAATGTCTGAATGTATTCTCTAAAGATCAATCATATATTTGAAGGTATTTAATGTTTTCATGAAAAAATGTGCCCATTTGATTGTAGCAAAAGCAAATATACATCGGATTTCACCATATGATAGTAAGCTAAATGTAAATAATGAGATGTTTTGTACTGAAGTACTTGATTATTCCCTCAAGCATTTGTGGTTTAAATATATGTTTACACCTAAAAAGGAACGAAATGTAGTCCTAAAAAAGGAAAGGAAAGTATTTTCTATTTATAGTTATACAATCATAATAATTCTTAATCTTTTCCATATTTGCAAAGAATGGGCTCTTCTAATGTTAACATTTTCTTAATTCTTAATAATCCCCATCAAGTTGGGGCAAACACATTATATGCTCCTAACTTGCCACAAATATACTCAATTACGAAGCAGTGGAGTGACTTTGCTATTACATCTGCTAACTAATCATTCAAGTTGATAAAACCTGTAGCAATGCACCCCAACTCTTTTGTCGGATGGAGTGACAAAATATGTCTATTTACTTCATTCTTTCATGAAACACTAGGCTTAGAGCATTGTCTATTGCAGTCTGATTGTCATAGATCAATTGCATCAGCACATAATCCTTAGAAGAAATGAGAATGTTGCGATAGATATGTGGGCATGCTAGGAGAGATATTTGAGACAAGGTGAGAGTAACCTTTATGGGTGACAGGATGAAGAAAGCAAGATTGAGTTGTTTCTGATATGTAAAAGAGAGATGCATAGATGTCTTGGTGATGAGGTGTGAAAGGTTGACCATGGTGGGTCTGAGGAGAGGTAGAGATAGGCTGAAGAAGTATTGAGAAGAGGTGATTACACAAGAAATGACACATTTGCAGCTTACTAAGGACATAACATAAATAAGAGGATTGAGAGGTCGAGGATTAAGGCAGAGTTTTCCTTATAAGTACTATTATTATTTATCACTCTCCTATTATCTTATTCTTCAATTTTTCTTTTACTTATTGTTTTTTGTCTTTTTTTAATCATATTATTTGTTGTTACTATCCTCTTTGATGAGATTTGAAATAAGGACTTTTGGGTCAAGGTGGGAGCGGCTTCGGTGGAAAACAAAATGTGGGAAATGAGATTAAAATGTTTTGGGCATGTTAAGAGGAGATGTCCGGATGTCCTAGTCCAGATATGTGAGACACGAGTTACGGATGGTTTCAAGAGAGGGAGAGATGTCACAAAGAAGTATTGAGAGAGATGGTTAGACTAGATATGATGCAGTTTCAGCTTACTGAGGATAGGAGGCTGTGGAGGACACAAATTAGGGTAGAGGGCTAGTAGGTAGTAGTGCGTCGTCTTATTATCTGTCTACTAGTAGTTGTAGTATTGCCCCTGTAGTTGCTGATCCTTTGATTTTTGTTCTTATCTCTTGTCTTGTCCTTTGACTATAATATTAAGTTGTTATAGTTAATGTCCTGGTAGTATTTGCTATTTCTTGTACTTTTGTTGCTTTGTTTTTTGGATTGCTTTGGATATTTTTTCTTGAGCCGAGGGTCTATCGAAAACAACCTTTCTACCGCAAGTAAAGGTAAGGTCTGCGCACCATCTACCCTCCCCAAACCCCAATTTGTGGGATTATACCGTGTGTGTTGTTGCTGCTACTCTCTCAATTATTTTCATCATGGCCTCACTACTCTATCCCCTTCTTATACCTACTTTGAAATGCTTTCCTTGTATTGAGGGTCTATTGGGAACAACCTCTCTGCCTTCACAAGGTAGGGTTAACGCTAGTGTACACACCACCCTCCTCAGATCCCACTTGTGGGATTACATTAGATATGTTGTTGTTGTCCGTAAAAAGTACGGAATGTCTCGAAAGATATACGTACTTATGTTTAGTAGGATCATATACTTATAAATAAGAGTATAGTAGGGTCATACCCTTTTAAAGACAATGAGTATCCCAACAAGATACATTTGATGGCCTTTGGGTTGAAGTTTGTTATTTCGAGGGAAGTCTTGGATGAAACAGGTACACCCAAGATGGTGAACATAACATCCACCCCCCCCAAAAAAAACCCCACCCACCCACCCACCCACAAAGAAAAGAACATGAGCATGAATCAGTAGTGTACCCGATGTGTCAATCAAATGCCTATTTTTAGGTACAACTCCATTTTTCAAGGAGTATATGCATAAATTGACATCTGCATCATTTTCTATGTGCAGATGATACTTTGGTGTTCTGTGATGAAAAAGAGTTCTAACTCTTCTTGAGGCAGCCCCTGGCCTTCATGTAAACTGGAAAAAAGTTCTGTTTCTTTTGTTAATTGGGTGATTGATTTACAGAGACAGGAAGGCATTCTTGCACAGTGGGAGACATTCCATTAACTTACTTAGGCCTGCCACTACAACAACAACAACATACCCAGTGAAATCTCACCAAGTGGGGTATAGGGAGGGTAAAATGTACGCTGACCTTACCATTACCTCACAGAAGTAGAGAGGCTATTTCCTGGGGTCTAAAAAAATCTTTAGACACTTGGATTGACCAGACGATCGGAAAATAAAGAAATGGTTAATATATTTAAGATAATTACGTATTTACAAAATACCGTCTCAATTCATCCTATTTCATCAGATCCGGGATGTGATATGGACAGCGTCATTGTGGTAAAGGTCGTAATGCCAGAGGAATCATTACCGCAAGGCATAATAGTCCAAATTATGATTATCAGGATTCTTATCTGAATAATAATAACACGGGGAATCTAGGGATTGGGGGACAAGGCATAAGAAATTTATTAGAGGGAACTGCCACGTGACAATTGCTTTGCTAGTTATAATAAGGCCCTTTCCTTCTAAGATAGAAAATAGCTAAGTTCTATGTTTTTTTGTAAGAAATAGCGAAGTGCACCATTGATTGAACTTCTCAAGTTACTGGAGAGTTTCCAAGGAACAGAAACAAGTGAGGATCATTTATGGTGGCATGGGCACAACAAAGGAAGATGCATAGTGAGGAAGAATATAAACAAATAAGTCTTAGTAATAGTCAAGACTTCAAATAGCCTTGGAAGCATATCTGGAGAATCAAATTTGCCACACGATGTGCTGCTTTACCTGCCTGCTAACCAATGAAGCAGTTTTGACATTGGATAATGTGGCCAAGAGAAGTATCTCTTTATGTAACAGATGCTCCCTATGTGGTAAGGATACAGAAACAGCGAAGACACCTCTTTCTACATTGCAATTTCATGGACCAACTGTGGCAGATTTTTATTAATCTTAGAGCATGCTTAGCAGATTGATGAGACTCTATTCAGTTGGGAGGAGGCTGGAGTTGGGGCTATAAATAGAGAAAGATGGAGGATAATCGCTGCTTGTATATGGTGGACTATATGGACAGAGAAAAGTGATAGATGTTTTGAGAATAGGAACAACCTACAGGAAGTCACACTTAAATGTATCTTGTTGTTCTGTTTTTGGTGTACAAATGTCTATTCCAGTGAGACTGAGTCAATCATAGATGTTTTAGGGTCCATCTAGATTTTAGTCTTCGCAGTGATTTGAGAAGCGAGAAGCGGAAAAAAGAACTGATCACAGAAACCCTACAGAAGAAGTCTGGAGTTAGTTGCGACTTAGTATAGGGTAAGTTAATTTTAAAACTATTAAAAATTTTTAAAAAACCTAAATAGTTAAAGCGTCCCTTCAGCAGAATCTCGCTTCAGCGCTTCAATTCAACCATTGAAGCGCACACTTTTTTCATCACTTCATGCTTCGACTAGAAAAAGCGCAGACCTATCGCCTCGCTTCAAAGCGCGCTTAATGCTTTTTGTCGCTTTTAATAACACTGAGTCTTTGGGAAGATTTTACTTCTTTTCTTCTTATTTGTAAATATGGTTTTTTAGTACTACCTAAGTACCGACCTAAATGCAAAAGTTACCATTGTCAAAAAAAAAAAACCACAAACAAAACAAAACAAAAAAAACCAATTGCACTGAGAACCGTTATCAATAAAGCTGACATAAATATGAAAACCTAAAGTAGAGCTGACACGAATTGGGCCACATATATCCAATTGGACAAATTCAAATGGATATGGAGCTCCATTGCTAGTTCGTTTCGTTGTGTTCCCACATTCAAGAATTTCCGAATTATTAATACTAAATAATCTGTTTGAGAGGCATTTGTTGTTAAGTCAGGGATTGTGTAACTCCTTGTTTGGTATATTTGGACTTGGTTTTTAAAGGAAGTAGTTTCACTCATCCTGATGCATGTCATTGATTATGGATGGTATTGTGTGCTTCAGATGATTGATTTCTTTTTATTTGTCAGCCATTTTTTTTTCTTTACCATTGTGCCTCCATTGAGTTTCTCCTTAGCTATGTCACATATCCCCGTGTTAATGAAGATCAGTTCTGAAAGGGATATGGTGAGTCACCTCAAAGGAGACATCAAACAACTTAATTTCAAACTTGCACAACTTCAAGTATTGTTGGAGGAGAAAGAGACTCAGCTGCATCAGTTAAGGAGGTGACAGCTGTTACAATTAGTTCTTACTGAAAATCTGAAGTCTACTAATTGCATTGTTTGATCTCAGTAATTCATTGTTAGCGACGGAAGTCATTGTTGGGACTGACAGCTCATCAAATCCTCTTACTGGTTCTGGGGAACCCACAGTTTTCATGCCAGCATCATCTCATGTTAGTTGTGTCTCTGCAAGTCCACAAGCTGGTGACAGAGAACCTAAAAACAGTGATACTCAAGTTCCAGCTTCTAAAATTAGTAGCCACAGTGATCAGAGTGAGAGAAGTGATGCCTTCTTCTGATGATTATGATTATGATTATGATTTTGATTCTTCTGATTCTGAGATGAGCTATTCTGTGATCTTTCTACAGACACTGGAAATGAAGCGCAGAGAGAAGAAGAATTTCCTGAAGTGAGAGTGAACTTCCAGGTAGACTCCGAAATAGTCTGAATTTTCAGTTTCTCCCTAATTACTTCAGCACCGCCTGTCTTCATTTTTCTATTCGTGCTCATTGCAAAGTCATAGATCATAGACATAAAATATATGATTCTTCTTCCTCTCGGGAACTGAGGTGGGGTACTTGATGGTTCTGCCATAATGTTTTACAGGAGACATTCTTAGGCCACACAAGCCCAATAAGTCGTTGCCGTTTTTCTGCTACTGGCGACAATGTTGCTAGTGCTTCTGTTGATGGTACAGTCAGGTATATTCCCATAGCTGACATGCGTTCTCGTGTAAATGTTTCTGAAACATTGTATTTGTTGATCTGAAAAAAAAAATGTTTCTGGAACATGAAGAATTTTTGTATAATACCGTATCTGCTGAGTTAAAGAAACACTGAAGTTGGAGTTCGAAGTGCCTTATCATTAATTTGATTTAATATTATAATTATGCACTTCCTTAAAAAATAATAATAATTACGCCCTCTGATGGCATCTCCCTTTCATTCTTTCACTAAAGGGTATAATCAAAAGATGGGGGATTAGATATGCTTACCTCGCAATTCATGCAAGTCTATACAAAAAATTACTAGACAATTTCATCCTCTTCCATATATACAAAAATACACCGAAGCAACAGAAAAGAAGAGACTTCCATTCTCAAAAAAGAGTTCTTCCCTGTTTATGTCTTCTCGCAGCCATCTGGATTAAGTTGAAACTGTAGGCTCTTTGCTGGTTCCGGTAAATCTCAAGGAGAAGTTATTGTTCTGTAAAATGCTGGATCCTGCAATAACATTGCCTGCCTGAGCTTTTCTAATGGCATCCTGCAACTGCCATGCAGGTTTAGTCTTTCCTGCAGCATATCTATGACTATAAGAGAGTTACATTCTAGTATAATGCGAGTAAAACCATACTCTATATACCAGTTCACGCCAAAAAGAACAGCCTTTACATCAGTATGTTGCATGACCTTCCATGTCTTCCAGCAAATTATTGCAGGTGTGAACTGAAGGATGGTTAGGTGGACAGATTTTACAGGCTCGGTGTCCCACCACCTAAGGTTCATTGCTATGATAGCCATTTCTTCATATCTAATTCCTAGAGAACTACTAAAGGCCTTCTTTACCTGATTTTAAAAAGGGACTACCAAAGGCCTTCCATGTCATAGCAAATAAATTACCACCCATGAAGGTATGATGAATTGTTTCCCCGTGTGAGCTCCTACAACAGAGATATCTGCAGACATAAGTCTGGCCAATTTTCTGGAAGCTCCGGGTAGATTTATTCGACCGTTGCAGCTGCTGTCGATTGATAGGTGACCCTATAATTAGAAGGAAGAGTGGTCATCGAATAAGGTTTCCTTTCCTGTACTTTTTTGAATTTCCCTATTTGATCTAGTAAGGGGAAAGGCCGACCATCCTGATATCAATTATCATCCATGATCTGCTTCTCTTTCGAAATCCTCCGCACAAGAGATGATATCTTAAAAGGAAGAAGTTTATGCCAAATCCTCTTCATAAAAGCAGATTTATATCTGCATTATCTAGCAGAATTCCTAGCTGGGGGTAGGGAAAGAGATGCCCAAGGGCATGGAGTATTTTCCCCTCAGCAATCATGTGGATCATTTGGAAAGAGAAAAATAGGAGGGCTTTTGATGGGGTGGAGCAAGATTATGTAGAATTGCAAAGAGGTGTTTTGTCTCTTATTACTTTTCAATGTACTTACAAGGTCCTATTTGTATAGAGGATTTGATCTCTTTCTTCGAGAACCATATTTTGTCATAGGTTATCTTCATTGTGGTATATGGCTGACTTAATATGGAGTTTCCATTTGTTAATAAAATTATTTACCTTATTAAAAATAAAAATAAAAACCCAGGCTGCGGATGTAGTGAAGGATCCACTATAGTTTTGAGATCCAGATGGGCTATGGATTAGATTTGTTTAGCTAGAAGCTCCAGAATTGCGTGTCATTAATCTTCATCTGCCTTAGGTAGAAACCTCACTGACCTGATTTTCAGGAACATCATCCATTAATAATATGTGTCATAACCAACCCCCATTTCAGTCCAATTGCCCCATTATAGATTTGAATTTCCAGTAATTTCCAAACTAGTCTCTCCTCTTGATTTCTTATCTTGAGCATATTTTTCCATATATGTGACTGTATGGCTCTGGTTTGTTTAGATTTATCGGAGATAGTGTTCGGCATTATGTGGAATTTAGGAAATCTGACCACAAGGATTTACAGGTTCTAAACATCCTCCACCTTTTCAGGGTCAAACTGACACTAATATCTTGCATGCATCCGAAACCCAAACCCAGAAGTGGGAAAAAAGTTTATTCCAGGAGCTCCAATGATGCCTCTGATTACCATCACTTGAACCCCAGAAAAATCTAGCCATGCGACTCTCTATCTGCTCGAGCACTGTTTTAGGAGGCTCAATTTCATAAACGATGTAATTACGCGCTCACAAAATTGTATGTACTCAAAATACCTACATTCTTCATGTTCTTTTTTTTTCCCGTCATATTTCAGTAAGGAATTGAAAAGGTGATGAGAGATGTAAGATATTTTATTTGATGGAATAGAGGGAGAAGGATGATTCCATTTGGTACGTAAGGTAAATGTTGCCAAACCTTTCATTCTCAGAAAAAAAGGGGGGGAAGAAAATTTTACCAAAACCCTTGTAGGCAAACAATTATGGAGGCTTGCACACGAATACCAAGTCATGTGAAAAATGATGATTCAGGAGGGGTAGTCGCTAAAGTGACCCCCCGAGGGTATCACTACCTCATAGGAAACTAGTGTGTGGAAGGGAGTTGTGGAAGATTAAATAAAAGTTTTTTAACTTCATTAATTTTGCAATCGGTAATAATATATGTGTCTTATTTTGGTTGGAAATTCGGAGTGGTGGTACAACTCCTGAAATTCTGTAACACTATAAGACTGGATAAGATGTCAAGGAAGGAGATCAAGTATTTTGTGACTTCTCTTTTAGGAAACCTGTTCAAAGTCCCACAACAGATTGAGGGGATTAATTTAACCATTTCCTACAGAAGGTCTACTGATGATAACAATGTGTGGAGGGTGATAGATTGCTAAGGAAGGAGCAACTTCAAAACAATTTTTTAGTTAAATCATGTCATAATAGTTTGATAACACGAGACGAAAGTGAATGTTGATATCAATTAGGGGCACAAATGCACTAATAACTGTCATTTCTGACATGGTTTACGCCTTGGATGCCATTCTGATGGCAGATAATTTGAGGAACAGATGTTCATCATAGTAAGTTGGTGTTTTTTTTGATGACAAGGGAACCCACAACTGCTACCCTTTGTGTGTGAAGAGTAAACCCCTGCTCGTTTGCAATAACTTGCAAACCACACAGGAGAGATAACCCGTAATAGGTTAGCCCGGTGCGACGAGCTCGATCAAGAAGGCTAACTCTTGTTTTCACCAGCAAGGGATTTCGAACTTGAGACCTCCAACATGAAAGTCTCAAGTCCAAACCACTGGGCCATCCCGAAGGGTGATTAAGTTGTTGTTTCTGTAAGTAAGAAGCATGTGGGAGGTGAATCACTTTTTATTACACCGTGGCTTCCTACCGTTACGAGCTCTAGTTTTCTCCGTGTTTAATTAATAGGGAGCTGCCTAGAATTTGCGATGTTATGGCTAGCCGTGCGATGAAAAAGTTGTAGACTAGAATAAAGAATTATGCAAGGTTACTTCTCATTTTACTTTTTGGCTAATTTCAAGAAAAAATAATAGAATTTTCAAGGGTAAACAAAATTCTATTAGGAAATTTAAGAGCTCCATTTTTTTTTTCAATTTGATCTTTTCTCTGGGATACTATGTCCAGTTATTCTTTGGAGTAAAAAGATATGATATAGACATGCTGACTGGATTTTGTGGGGTTTGATGTCTACCACACTCTGTAGAGCAGTGTAGTCACGAGCTTTAAGTGCGCTTAACCCCTGAAAGGATGCTTAACACGCGTTGACGCTTCGCCTCGCTTTTTGCATGCTTCAGTGTTGTCATCAAGGTTTCAAGGCAAACTCTTTCCTGTCAATGAGCCTCCTCTTCTGAAGAAGTACAACAACAACAACATACCCAGTGAAATCGCACAAGTAGATTCTGGGGAGGGTAAAGTGTACGCAGACCTTACCACTACCTCGAGAAACCCTCGTCTCAAGAGTCAAGCCATAAGTAGAAAATACTAGATATGGAAAAAGGGAAAGATAAGAAAAGGAAGAACGACTAATAATGAAAGCAAATGATAGTATGTAAATACGAAAACAAATAACAGTAAAAAAAGTAACAAAAAAGTAGCAAATATAAGACGATAATGGCAACACAGGATAAAGCCGAATACTCCTACTAATCTACTATATTATAAGGGTAGACATCATCCTACTCCTTACTAACCTATTAACCTGCTATCCTAATACGCGACCTCCACTCCTTTCTGTCTAAGGTCATGTCCTCGATGAGATGAAGATTCGGCCTATCTTGTCTGATCACCTCCTCCCAATACTTGAGTCTGCCTCTACCCCTTCGAGTAACCCCTAACTCCAGTCTTTCTCATCTCCTCACAGTAGCATCGGTACTTCTTCTCGGCACATGTCCAAACCAATGCATTCTCGCTTCCCTCTTATTGTCAGCCACAGGGGCCACTTCTAACTTCTCAAGAATGGTCTCATTCCTAGCCTTATCGCTCTTGGTATGTCCACACATCCATCTCAACATCCTCATCTCCGTGACCTGCATCTTCTGAACATGTGACTTTTTGATTAGTCAGCACTCTACTTACCTTTAGGTTTAGATGGTATCTTCTTATCACAAAATACTCCAGAGGTAAGCCTCCATTTCGTCTATGCTGCCCCAATACGGTGTGCGACATCATCGTTGATATCACCACTACTCTGGATAATAGACCCAAGATATTTAAAGTTCTCTCTCTTGGGAATGGATCGAGTGTCAAGGCTCACTCAATAATTGATAATTTACTTTATTATAATTCCTTTCAATTCCTTTGGTCATATTTTTGTCATCGCTTTTATAATTACTAGTCTTGGACTAAACATATATATATATTTGTAGTTTTTTCTTCTATGAGGTAATGGTAAGGCCTGCGTACACTCTACCCTCATCAGACTCTCTTTTGTGGGATTTTACTGGGTATGTTGTTGTCATCTTTGCGTCTATTTCATTAAAGCCCATGCTTTATCTGTGCTTAATGCCCCAACAAACATTAGAGCTTTTTTGTGGTTTTTGCCTTTGATAACACTGTTGTAGAGTGACACCATCTTGGTGTACTATCATTGAAACTTTTTGACTTGCAAACAGATTATGCGATCCTGATCTTGTGTTGATATTAATGAAATCTGATGAAGGATATGGACATACGACTCATCAGCACCAGCATCAAGAAATGCAACCATCTATTGTGGGGCAGAGATCATGTCACTTGAGTGGGAGTGCAAATCTGACCGTCTGGTATAGACACTGTCGATATATATAGTAGACATACATTATTAGGTTCCATGGTTCTCGTTTCTTTTTCATGTTAATTGTTATAGTTGCTTGCTTCAATACTGGATTGAATTCTTAAGCTTCTGGAACTAATCTTCATTTTGAGAAAAGCTTCTCATAGGCACAGCTAATGGAGGAATCAAAGCATGGAATGTCGATGCTAAGCGTGTTGTTTGTGATCTTAGCTGCACAGAAGCATTCCCAAGGTTCATCACATGCGTGGATTCACTATCTTCTTTGTGGAAAAATGAAATACTTGGACACTGTCTTACTTGTTCTTTTATCCTTCCTATTTCATGTTTTCTCGGATGTAGCGTGTTGGATTTAAAATGCAGCCCTGTGGAGCCAATTTTTGTATCTGCTGCTGCATCGAAATGGTAAATTGTACTTTGTACTTTTTTGACCTAAAGCACTCCATCTATTACCGTGATGTCCTCTAATGTATAAGTTATAGCTCAAGTATAACTGTGATGTCCTGGTATGAAGAAGTTGTAGTGTAGAGTTTTTTGCCACAATCCCTCTGCTTTAAGCAATTTTAGTTATATAGTTTGTCAACTGAAAATTCTTTTATTAATAACTACTATCTGCAGGCTGTAGTTCTTGGTATCTAGTTTTTCTTTATTTGGGTCCATCTAATTCCAATACTAATAAATAATTTATGTTTTAGTACAAATGAAGAGGTTCCTCAAATCTCACACTTTCCTACATATGGGTATACAAGTCCCTAACAAGATAAAAAGAATCTTGGTCATGCAATCATGAATGCTTTAATGTTCATGTTCTAGGAGGCAATAACGAATTGTTGTAGGAAGCAAAGGAGAAAGAGAATATCGAAACACAAGAACCATATAAATTGACTAAATTTGAAGGTTTGTGTCACACCCCGAGCCTAGACCTTGGGCTTGGCTGGCATCCGAGGCCATTGCAGGCCAAAACGTACCCATATTATGGCATAAATCATAGAACATACATCTGGACATGAGCGAAAAACCTGATTTAAAGCATTTGGGGGAATAAATCTTGTAAAGTAGAATACTACTTGTGTTATATCATAAAACGACACGAAGGTCAAAATTTGAGTACATGACATGACTGCATATTGCCTATCTAACTATGAAGTCTCAAACATAACTAATTATTTTCTACCCGGACAAAGGCCCCTGACATACCTTAAGCAATTTATCATAACTACTAAAATTAGAGACTAAGCCCTTGAGAACAGGGAGGAGGGCTCATCAAAAGCAAAGAATGTAGGGCCAGCATGTTGCTCGATCTTGTGTGTGCATCAATTAGAAATACATGTGGAATAGTATCATGTGAAAAATGACATAATGAAACATGAAAATAGATGTAAATAAAGATACACGATGACCAACAAAATTATCGACACAACATGGAAGGATCAGGAGAATCAAAAGTCTCCAACATGTTTCAACAATAGGTTCTTAGTCACGTGTTAGTTCGTTATGGGAGTTAATTAATATAACTAACATAAACCACCATGTGTGCACATGGAGCTTGATCTCGGCCGGATCAACTAGGCCATCTCACACCTTGCCAGGTGTGAGACATAATGACATGTCATGAGGATCCATATTGGCCTGTACCAGGGGCACATAGATAGTCACCCAAACCAATAATGTGATCCTTAACTTACATCGGCACACCTAGTTTCAGGCTTTCGTTGCCATTTACTCCCTTAAGTTTTAATGCTCATAGATTAGCCCCTGGGCTCATATTCATAAGTTTTGCACTTTGTGCACCATAGTTTGCTTATCATAATTCATAATTAAGAAAGCATCTCATAGCTCATTTTCAAGAAAAACATGTCATAGTATTTGAAGTCCAATTTCTTGAGGTTCAGGGATTCAAAATCATCAAGATCATACCATATTAAATCACGAAGAAAATATTCAAAGAAATCATCAAGCTTAATTTTCTAGATAAAAATTATTCCCTTTTCCATAATCACTTAAAAATTTATGGGAAATTGTAATGAGTCACGAGAGAAAAAATTATAGGGATTGAACACTATCGTAGAGGGTTCTTGGAGTTCCATCAAGAATCAAGAAATTCAAGACATAAGGGTTTTGTTCTAACTCTAACTTGTACATAGGAGGCATTTAAAATCATGGAAATGTAATCGTGGGGAAGAACAAAGTTGTTCCCGCAGGAGGATACCCTTACATATCTTAAACGCCCCAAATACTTGACGAAGAACTGAAAAATTCTTTTTTTTTTTTGAACTTTGAGATGAGTTTTCATGAAAGCCCTAAGATTATAGTGTAGAATCTTCCTTAGAACAACAGTAACATAAGAAAAGAGGAGGAATAGGAGAAGAGGATAATCAAACTGCGGTTTGGAAACTTAGAGAATGAATGAATATATTTTAGGAAGACATGCGTAAAAAGGCTTCAGGTATCACACGTCATGGAGGATGCTTTGTGTGCACAGTAGAGTGCGCCTCCTTGCCTGTGTTCAAACACTTTTTGGTCCTAGCTTTGCTACCTCTTTGCATGCAATATTGCCTTGGGATGCAGACCTCCTGGGTTTGCGAACCCGTGGACGAGCACTTGTCATGACCCAAAATCGAATCCCGACTAAAGGAAAATAAACACAAGTTAAAGCAAACCACAAGACTTAAAACGAAATCCCGAAACTTAGAGTCATAAGTACAAGAGCATCTAAAGTAGTCCGAAAGAGTATATACAACCGTCTCAAATGAAAATACAAAGTTGTCTGATAATATCTAATACAATGTCCGACATAGAAAGCAACAAAGGAAATCTCAAAAGATCCACGATGACTCGAAGTCTGAGCCTCATCGCTAATATCTGAATAGATGGAAGAAGACTCTGGTAGAATGAGATCAACTACCATGATGGGGTCCCTGTGCTCGATCTGCAAGGAGGAAACAAAGTAGGGGCGAGCACACCGAAATGTACCCAGTAGGTTCAACCGACTAGGTAAGAGAAATTGAACAAGTATTTAATAACGAAGAATCCTATTGCCTGCATTAGAACGGTTAGTGCACAATAACATAGTGCACAATAACAAGATACATAAGAATAAAATAAACTAACGATACTAGTAGTAACTGATGCAATGCAATGATAAGTGTATAAAGAACCTATGGGAGTCTCGTCAGGCGATATACTAAATGTCTCTCACCTTGCAACCTGCCCGTGGTCAAGGGGTGTTACCACATCTCAACCTTGCCATTTGCCGATGGGTCAAGGGGTGTTACCACATCTCACCATTGCCTCCTGCCGGGGTCAAGGGGTTTTGTAATAAGTAGTACATCTCTCCCTTGTCTCCTGCTCGGGTCAAGGGCTTTGAAAAGTGCTACATCTCAAAAGTGGAACATCTTGCCCTTGCCTTACCTGGGTCAAGGAGCGGTATAATGCAATGTGGAATAAATGTATGTCAATGATGCAAATCAAATTATGTATATGTATAATCATCATGACAAGAATATTGATACATAACCATCATAGAGTCATGGAGAATAATAACAGGTGCCACAACTAGTACCACAATCCATCATGTCTCAGAGCAACATATTTATATCAATAGTCAAATGCACCAACAACACCGGACCTCACTCGTCCCCAAAATATATACATGATCCTCAAAAGTATCTCAAAATGCCATCACGATTACCACAACACCTTCCAAATAATAACACGAGTCTCAAACTATCACAATAGTATCCAAAATATCTCAATTCTCAAGGTTTCATCTCAATCTATCAATTTACTCAAATTTCGGCATAACCAATATCATATTTACATCATGATCCTAGTCAAATGCACCAGCAACACCAGACCTCACTCGTCCCCAAAATATACACATGATCCTCAAAAGTATCTCAAAATGCCATCAAGATTACCACAACACCTTCCAAATAATAACACGAGTCTCAAACTATCAAAATAGTATCCAAAATATCTCAATTCTCGAAGGTTTCATCTCAATCTATCAATAGAGTCACAATTTACTCAGATTTCGGCTTAACCATATCATATTTACATCACAATCCTATCATATCAACTCACATACTCATGAATCAATATAAATCTTACAATTATCACATGAACATATTCAATAACTTAAATCCAGTCCCAAAAAGGTTAGCCAATCCTACCTCAATGTGAAATCGCACTCGGGCGAGCTTTCAATCAACTCAAGCCTCCAAATGATCACCAAATCGATCAATCGCTATCAAAAATTGATACTACATATCAATAGATGAATTTTGATGCCATATTGGCACGAATTAGGTATAGGGGCAAAATGGTCAAAATTAGGGCTAAAATTCGAAGTTTTCGAATCTGAAAATTGACTTGCAATTATGAATCTACGCGAGAAAGGAGTTCGTGGGTGAACATCCCTCTAAAATCGAGTTCAAAATGAAGGAGAAATCATCATTTGAAATTTCCAAATCATAGGCTAAAAATCCTCAATCTTTGACATACAAAATCATGACATTCAAGACAAAATCAAGACAAAATCAAAATGGCTTTAGAAACACTTACCCAAAAGAATTCCTCAAAAATCGCCCTAAAAGGTTGAAATGTTTGAAAATGGAGTAAAAATGGTGGGTTTCAGATTTAATATTGTTTAGGTATAAAAATGCCTCCGTGAATGCAGATGTGATACCGCGAATGCGGAGAGGAGCAGGTCATATACCTCCGTGAACATGGAGGAGGAGGGGACCACCAATAGGTACTCCGCGAACGCAGAGAGGAGGTTCACTACACCTCCGCGAACGCAGAAAAGAAGATAGATGCACTAGAAACCAGATATGACAACTATGGCCAAAATTCGATGCGGACCCTCGGAATTCTTCGGAACCCAAATTTCACAAACCAAACTATGTATCCATACTCAACGGAATAATTAGAATCCGATTTCGAGGCCTTCTCGCCGCAATTACCAATGCAACTCAAATAAACTAGTTTAAAACTCAAAATACCAAAACTGTCCTCGGCAACTCCAAAAATTATGACGAGACCATTTCTAGCGTTAGTTTCACCATCCGGATCGAAATTCTGATCCGAGCTTCCAAACTCTGAATGTTGACCAAAGTCAAACTTTGGCTCCAGAAACAACTAAAAATGCAACTTTGGGTCTAAATCTTCATTTTAACTCCGAATTTAATTCTATAACTTATGTTAGATCAGATTCGACATTCTGGAGCTGATGGAGTCGACGGATTTTCAATTCGATGCCCAAAACTAAAAATGGTACAAAAACTCACTTGTTCAATATCTTAAGTTCCAAAAAAGCCAAAACTCATGTTTTCAACTTTTAAAACTCAGGACTCCAGTTCCAACAATAGAGATAATTCAAAATAGGTCCTAAGCAACTTACGAAAAGGTAAAATAGTAATTTTCACAGATAAGCTGAGAAATGACCAACAAGGTCATTGCTACACCGCTATCAGTTTTTCCTAAAATGTACATGACTCGAATTGACGAGTGGTTTGATGCTTTGGTAACTCGATTCAAAGAACTTTGATTGCGAATATAATTCACCACCACTTAACAAGTACAATTCTAGGGAGCCATTCGGTAGGGAGGTATAGAGATAGGCTGAGTATCGGGGAGAAGATCCATATCAATCTCCCTTTTGAGAGGAATGCAGGAAGGTCATCGAGAAACATTTTTTGGGAATTCATTCACAAATGGGACTGAGTCAAGGGTTGGGGTTTTGGCATTGGAATCTTTAACCCATACTAGACGATGGATGCAACACTTAGAAATCATCTTTCTCACCTTAAGGTGGGAAAGAAATCGACCTATAGGTGTTGAAGTATTACCCTTCCATTCAATGGTTGGCTCATTAGGAAACTAAAATTTAACCACTCGGGTTCGACAATCAACTAAATCATAGCATGAGCATAGCCAATCCATGCCAAGAATGATATTAAAGTCAAGCATGTCAAGCTGTACTAGATCGGTTGAAATAATTTTTTGAAAAACTGATACCGGACAATTTCTATAAGAACACTTAGCTAGGGTTGACTCAGCAACAAGAGTAGAGACTACACCAAATCTCATAGCAACATAAGGAATCACGAAAAGACAAGTTTGCCCCTAGATCTAGCAAAGCATAAATATCAAGATGGAAGACTTGTAACATACCCGTAACCAACATACCCGTAACCATATCGGGAGTAGACTTTTGATCTTGTCGAGTCTGAAGAGCATAGAACCTGCCTTGGCGCTGCATGCCATTTGAACTAGAAGACGTACCTGCTGAGTTGGGTGACCTGGAGAAGCACTAGGCTAAATCTATCGGCGAACATCTCCATCTCTACCAACCTATGAAAGCCAATCCCTTAGCTTATGGCTGGACTGACCATAACCAAAACATTCACCAGAATAGGTTAAGCACTTTCTCGGATGGCTCCTCCCACACTTATGATACGTGGGGAAAGAGCATCCACTCAAAGCAACGCTTTGCGGCCTTGGGTTAAACATCTTATCCTTATTGAACTTGGGCGTCGGAGCACTAGCAACAAATGGGGCCGGGCCTTTAAACTATTGTCGAAATTAAGAACGACCACCCCTAGACCTATGATGAGAACCATCTGGGCCCTCTTTGTCTCCCTAACACACTTCTTGAGCTTCTCCTCTTCAATTTGTTATGCATACGCCATCAATCGAGAGATGTCCATCTCTCTGATTAGCATGGCGGTTTTGCACTCCTTTACCACCAACCTCTAGATGCCTGAAACTAATTTGCTCATATGAACCTTGAAGTTAGCTACCAAAGCCGAAGCATATTTAGAGAATTGAGTGAACTTTAATGAATACTCTTGCATGGACATATTTTACTTGCTTTAAATCTTTGCCTCTCTCAACTCAAGCGGGAAGAATCTATCTAAGAAGGCACCCTCGAAATCAATCCAATCTACGAGGTACATCCCTTGCCCAATTCTCCTTCCACTGTTCGAATCAAATCTGGGACACTACCTTCAATTCATAAGTTGCTAAGTTAGCACTCTGATAGATGTCACCCCCATAATCTCGATGATCTTCTTGACACCCTTTACGAACTCTTGTGGATCCTTATCAACTTTTGACCCATGAAACTCTGGAGGGTTCATCCGAGTAAAGTCTCGGACCCTCATAGCAGCTGTGTTGACTTAAGGATAAATCGGGGCAACAATATCCTGATTAGCTCGAGTAGTCATGACTTCGGCCAACACTTAAAAATCGGAACTCGGGATGTGTAATTTGCTCGGCCAATGGGTCCATGGGCACTCGAGAAACTTGTTGCTCCTCATTGGTATTCACATCTGCATTCCTTCTCAATTGAGTTTGTCGTGGAGGCATGATTATGAAACTCATAAAACACGAATTAGAAGGAGATCATGCAAAAAGTGAGATAATTCCTGAATGCCTTGTAGCCTCCTATTCATAGATGTGACGTGCTTCACACCTATGGATAAAACTCTACTTGACGTAGTTTTCAAACACCCTAGGACACTTAACCTTGATGCTCTGATATCAAGTTTGTCACGACTTAAAGCTACCCCCATGTCGTAAACCTGGTGCTTAAAATTCCAAGGGTCCCCAAGCTAACCACATGGCATACATGAGTATACTAAAATAAGAGAAATCATAAAGAAGCAAAAATAAAACGGAGATAGTCTGAGCAGTAACATTATATCAAAGAAAAGTCTAAAATGACAAGATGGATTGAATATATGATGAAGTCTAAAAGGCTTTACTAATATGGAAGAGTTACTAGGACAAGTGCTAGCTAACTGTTAAATCAAAATCTGAATCTCAACCTAAGTCTAAGAAGAATGAAATAAGCAGCATGTTCTCGGAACATCAGGACTCAGCAAAGCTAGCAACGCTGATCGGGCCCAATACTAACTACAAGTTGGATGGGAAGCACCTGAACCTATATTATAAAACAATATAGTCTAAAGAAGTATGCGGTCAATGCTATAAATATCATGCTGAATCTGAAACTGATGATGCAATGACCTAGTAAATCATGTAACGAAATTGGTATATGAAATAACTGTGATAACTGATACAACGTCAATGGACAAATCTGAGAGTCATATCATAAACTGAGGGAGGTACCGTTAACCGATGTAAATCATGTGAATTATAACGTGGAGTCAAGTGTCTTCCCTACACCAGATGGTTCTACTTGCCTAGGTAAGGACCTTAATCATGAGCTTACGTGGATCTACTAACTATTCTTTGTCCAGTTGGGACATCCTACGGTGGCACATATTTCTGGGACCTAGGTAATCACCTCTAATCCAACTTGATGCTAGGTAATACTCTGAACAAGAGTAGTCATGCATAAATCATAATTCATAGCTTTTTTTAAAACTTTTTTTAGTAAGAACCTAGTAATACCCATATTTTCATGGAAGTTTGAAATCATAAGAATAGTAAGAATCTAGTAATAGCCATATTTTCATGGAAGTTTGAAATCATAGAATAGCTCCTGAAGCATGTCACGATCTCATAACAAGCTAGCAAAAGATACTTAATTGAAAGCATCAAGTCATGGTGAGAAGACTTCAATCAGCAAAAATCTCAAATCATAGTGTCATATTGGGGATCACTTCAATCAAAAACAATCAAATCATAATATCATGTGGAAATTACTTCAATTGGAAGTAGGCTAATCTTGTAAAATCGTAATGAGAATGCTTCGATCAGAAGCAAGTCTAAATTTCATGAAATCATTGTGATATTTGTTTAAAAGCATCTTAAATTCATAGTTCTCTTCAAATCCTAGTTCATGAATGTCAACAATGTTGAATTCATAATCATACAGTTTTTGCATGGTATGGGCTTATGAAATGCATCTTTAAAATCACCAATTCATGCTTAAATCATGCATAAGAAGATCATTTTATAAGAATTCAGTGCAATTAAAGAGAACACATAAGAAATCATTAGAACCCTAGCTTGAGTTATGATCAAAACTTAAGAATGAGTTTAAATTGGGACTCCATGGATGGAAGAGGATCCATAGTTGAAATTTTCATATACCTGAGGTCGAATTCTTGCTTAAAATTTGGAATGGGAGACTTGAATTGATGAGCCCTAGAATTTGCCTTGTTCTTGCCTTGGGAGGATAGTTTTAGAGAGAAAAATTTTCTAATTGGGTTGTGAGTTGAGAGAATGAGGGATTAAGCTGATAGGAACCCCTAAATCCCACTTAAAATAACCCCAAACAACGTAATATGGAAGTTAAAAGGATGGGCAAAGATTGAAATACCCCTGAGAAATAATAACTGCCCAATTGGAACGAGGGTCATCTGCGGTTCATAGTTCCTTTTATGGACCCTAGATCCCTGTCCATGGAAGTTAGGCTCCAAAATTAAGTCTTTGAAGTTTTTGTACGAGACCAACTTTACGACCCATATAATATATTATGGCCCGTCATATCCGTTCATGAAGTTCAAAAGCTGCAACTGTCCATCTCTAAACCCAAACCGCGAGACCCATTTCTACAATCCATAGGAGATTTTACAGCTCATCCTGTTCGTCTGTAGAACCCATGTACTGAAATTCCAAGTCTCTGAATCTAAATCACAATAGCCAAACCACAGCCCGTAAAACCTTGTATGACCCATCAAGACCCCTTGTCCTATCTAAAGCCATTTTTCAAACTCTTTGAATCTCATCTATGAGGAACCATCTACGGTCCGTAAGAAGGAGTAAGTGCTCGTGGATCTTCACTTAAACAAAATTTTCCCAACTTCCAGGTCGCATCTACAATCCTCATCTACAGTTTGTATACCATTCTACGACCCGTAAATGAGTCTTGTAGATCCTGCAGTAGATCAGTTTCTGCACTCTTCTTTCTTCATTCTGACTTTCTAACTTCCGGGGTATTACACTTCTCCTACAAAGGTAGGGGTAAGGCGTATGCACACCCACCCTCCCTAGACCCCACTTGCGGGACCTAAGTGTGTTGTTATGTGAGAGTTTTGATATGCTTAATGCAATGTATATAGTTCTTGTTTGCCTCCAAAGCGATCCTAAATGACAGTTTTGCAGGCCTGGTTCGAGTTACATTGGTAATGTGGGCTATGCTTCTTTAACTGTCTGGAACATGAGGACTTGGAAAGCTATGGTATGTGATTATATTGGGTCCCATTGTATCCAAGTACTCAATTTACAAGAACATTTCTTTTCCTTTCCGCATGAGGATTCTCAAACCGATCTCTCTTCAAACTTTATTGAAGACAGTCCTTCCTCTTGGTGAAGATCCACCTCCAATTACTTCAGTATGCTTCAATCACAATGGAAAACTTTTAGCAGCTGCAGCTACTGATGGAATGATACACATGTTTGGTATCCTTGTCTGAACTAGTGAACAGAGTCTATAACCATCCTCTCTTGTACCTTGCATTAGAAACTTTTACATTTTTTTCCCGTATTCTATGTCTATTTTTTTGATACGAAGGTTTCCCAGAAATAGCCTCTCTACCTCTATGAGGTAGTGGTAAGGTCTGTGTACATTTTATGCTCCTCAGACCCCACTTGTGGGATTCCACTGGGTATGTTGTTATTGTTGTATTCTCTGTCTATTTCACTCTCTCTATCTATCTATCTTTGGTTGTGAGTAATGGGATTTCAGAGTGAATCTGTGCAGTTAGGAGATGCTCTCCTAACTTTGCTGGCCTGCATACTCAGCAGAACCTTAACAGGTGATAGATATGTCTGCTGGCTTGCAAATTACTGGATGGCCAGCACATGAGTCTGCAATTAGTTCTGTTCTGTTTGGTTCTGATGAGACGAGCATTTTCACTTTGGGTATAGATGGAAAGGCAAGTTCTTTAGCAGTCATCAAATTCACTTTATTTTTCTTTCATGCATTTGAGTGTTTCTCTATATATTCAAGATTGTCACTTTGCTGAAAGCTTTACTTGTTAGCTGCATTGTGAAAAATCTAACACAGTAGCATGTGAGACAGATATTTGAGTGGAGTTTGCAGAAGAATCAAGGCGAAGTACTTTGGTCAAGAGATTGCAGCAGGTATGTGGGGTTGTTTAATCCTTTAGTTTTGTCATTTCATTTTTGTGTGAAAATTCGAGTTAACTCGAAAGATTCTTTTAGCCCTAGTCTCATGCTTGTGCATCATTTTGCATTATTAAAAAAGTATAAATATGTTATTTGACACGATACAACTTCATGAGCCATGATAGGCACTTAAAGAGTGACAGCTGGATTAGGTGAACCTCAAGCATTTGATAGCAACAAACTCATGTTCAAAATGATAGTATTAGCTATATAGGTAAGTGTCCAAGTATATATAATAGATAAAAGTGGCAGAAAAATGTATGTTGTAATGCCAAGGAGTGCCTATCCCGCCCCAACAGTAAGTCAAGGAGAAGCTACGTACTTTTGAAGTACACTGTTTGGGTCAAAGCCCAAATATAAAGAAACATAATATAAATAGCTCAAAGTGCCACCACAACATATGTGGTTGGTTCACCTAACCTAAAGCTTCGTAACTGCTTCAAACAATATCAAAACATGGACAACAACTACACGATGCAAAGGATCTGCATAGAGTAGGAAACAACACGGGTGAGCCAAAGCTTATCAAGATCACTGACCCGTGCTCCCTATTATATTCCATGGAGAAAGTCTCTGAAAATATATGCATATTATGAACAGGTATAACACATATCATATTTGCAAGTATAAATGAGATAGCAACAAGTACACATGAAACATCTCATAGTCTGGGTTTCATTGTGTCACTATGCATAGCAAGTGAAAAACGTCCATATCTTGCACACTTAACTGTGTTGAATTACGCCTCCTAATAGATGGTACATAGTCAACAATAGTGCATAGTCGCTTTCCATGATTCTGTAACCATGAAAACCCTCACATTTTGAAACCACCAATTTGGTGGTATCCCATGGTTCTCTTTTCTTTTTTTTTCCAATAATACCCTTACTTAAAGTTAAATAATTCTAATTTATTCTTTATTCTTTAGTAAACTTTACGCTAATATATGTACTACTTTTGTATTACTTATTTCCCTCCACGTCAACTTTTGAAACTTTTCTTCTGCCTCGTGTCTTTTCTTTCACGTTTCAGTCTATTTTTTGAGGTTAGTTTTTTTAAAGTTCTTATTTTTTATTTTCTCGTGGTGTTTGTATGAATTGGAGATATATTAGCTTGTATATTTCCCTACTTAATTCTATGTATTTATTTTTAAAAAAGTTTTATTAAAAAAATATTGATAAATTTAATATTTATAATAATTAAGGACATTTTTGTAAATTTATCAATTGCGATACGATACCATACAGTCAAATCAAACGACAAATTATCATTAAACAGTAGCAATCCATAAAATCTATCCAAACATTGTATTGTATTGTACTATACAATACCATACCATACAGTACCGTACATTATGAAACCATGGCAAACCACCATCCAAACAGAGGGTTAAGGTATGAAATAAACCTACCTCTTGGTACTGCTATGCTGCCTTTCCATTCCTGAATTACTTCTCCTGGAAAATTGAATTAAACAATCTTTGTCCAGCACTTTACATTAGCATAACAGGGTGCTAGCATCGAAATTAACCATCTCTAACCCTCTTATTTGGGTGGTAGTTTGCCATGGTTTCATAATGTATGGTATGGTATGGTATGGTATGATATGGTATGGTATGGGACTATACAATACATTACAATACAATGTTTGGATAGACTGTATGGTTTTTTATTGTCAATGATAATTTTGTTGTTTGATTTGATTGTATGGTACTGTATCGTAATTGATAAATTTGCAAAAATATCCTTAATTTTCATAAATATTAAATTTATTAATATTTTAGTGAAACTTTTTTTTAATAAATTATAGAATCAAGTAGGAAAACAAGCTAATATATCTCCAATCCTTACAAACAACACAAAAAAATAAGTAAGAAAATTTAAAAACGAACCTCAAAAAATAAATTGAATAGTGGTAGAAAAGACGGAAGGCGGAAGAGAAGCTTCAAAAGTTGATACGGAGAAAATGATACAAAAGCAGGAGATATATTTAGGGTAAAGTTTAATAAAGAATAAATTAGAATTCTGTAAAGTTAAGTAAGGGTATAATTGGAAAAAAATAAAAGAACCATGGGATACCACCAAATTGGTGGTTTCAGAAATGAGGATTTTCATAGTTACAAAACAATGAAACCAAACCAAATCATACCATACCATGTAAATTAATGAAACAATCAAAACAAACGTGGTTCTTTTGCTAACCATACTATACCATGCCGCGAAAAACCACCATCCAAACAAGCTCCTAACTCTACTAGGTCAGCAATGGTCTGACGGTTAATGATTTCTATCATACTACCTCGAAGACTCTCTAGACAATAATAGTCACCCACTAGTGTAGCCGCAACAAAGGGTCGATTTAATGACTCTGCTACTATAACCAACTTCCCCGCAATAAATGGAGTAATATAGGACAGAGTAGAGCTCTGGATCTATTAGTGCGTAAAAATGATGAGAACAAACAATCAATATACCTGTCACAACATCAGGTGATGACTCTGAGTTTTGTCGACTAGCTAGTGAATATGTACGGTTCTGGCAACTACCAGAACTAGATGCTCCATCTCTGGCTCTACCCGTCGAAACCTGGGGTCTGCGCCTTATAGACTGTGGTGATGTGGAAGAACCTACTGCTGATTTGGTCAGCTGACCTATACCACCCCACCTATGGTAGGGCAGTCCCTCCGCCCATGCCCCTCTTGTCCACAAGAGTAACAACCTGTGGAACCCAACCTGCACCTCCCAAAATGCATCTTACTGCAAGTAGCACAACATGGTGGGGTTGGCCTTGCCTAATCTGAGCTCCTTTGCTACTGAGAGCCTGATGCTCATGAACCTTCACCTGGGCCTGACTGTCCTCGACGATCAAGTCTACTACCTTGAAACGGCTGTGTTGAAGGTCTAGGTGGCCTACTAGAATATTGGGGTCTGGGACCACCCTGAAACTCTCCCTGTGAACCTGTGGGCCTAGCCCCCCTCTATTGCTCTCTTCACTCATATACTGTTGATATCAACGATCCTTTATGCCCTATGCAAATGCTTGAATTCAACCCTCGCACTCATTTACTGTTGCTATCAGCAATCCTCTATGCCCTGTGCAAATGCTTGAATTCGTGATATATCTATATTACCATTTAGTGCAGCGGTATTACAAGCATCGATATAATCTGGATGAAGTCCTCCCACAAAACGCATCCCATCATGCATAATATCAACAAATGTTGGTCCATATCTAGCCAATGAATCAAATCTCAATCCATACTCTTAGACACTCATGCTGCCCTTTCGGAGGTTCATAAACTGATCTACCCGAGCATCTCTAATCTCTCGTGGCAAATAATGACCTGTGACAGCTCATGTAAAACTATCCCAAGTGAGTAAAGGTGCATCTTTTCCCCTGGATCTCTCCCAGCTATTGTACCACAATACTGCAACATCACGCAATTGAAATGTTGCTAACTTAACTGACTCAGTCTCTGAGGCATGCGTGATCCTGAAGATCCTGTGAAGTTGGTCAATAAAATGCCGAGGGTCCTCTTTGCTTCTGTCCGCGTAAACTGTGGAGGTGTGGAGGATTCAAGGCATGAAACTCATGAACTCTCAAATTTTTGGGCCCTTTAGAAGGTCCAGTAACATCTGGCACAGTTGGCTGAGGTTATGCAGCTACTAACTGTGCTGACATACACACTGCAGTCTTGAAATCCTGATCAGATGAAATAGGAGTAACTGAAGGTGGTACTATTGGTGGAACTGGGTCCTGTAGCCCTTAGAGGCTCCTGAAGTGGTGAAGCTATAGCTGAGAAGATGTCCTTCCCTAGGTCTTAGCATTGGCTATCTCTTACCGTGGTACCTTGCCACCCTCACCTACAGCTGTGTCTAGCTCCTGGCTAGTTGCGGTCTGGTGTCAGTCATCTCTTTCTGCATACAATTATCAAATATAAGCTTGAATACTCAATCCTTAAGACACCACTCTATAGCACGAGGTAAAGAAAAAAAAAAGATAACCATTGTAACATGCCTTGTAGCTTCCTTCTTGCGTATGGAATGTGGTGCCCAACACATTTTTAAACAAGACTCTATTAGACACAACTTGTAGACTCCCTAGGATATGACATTGCTCTGATACCGAGTTTTCCACACCCAAAACTTAAGGGGCGCAACTGGCACCTTATACCAAAACTTAGGCCAGAGTTGACTACTGAACCACTTGCCACTAGCACATAGCAGCCACCCTCAAAGAAGAAAACAAATAGGTATATCTAGGCCAAATAATAAACAATCGCCAGCAAGGCCATTGTCAAAAACTTTATAAAGGAGATAACCATTACCAACAATTAATATAAAGAAATAACCAACTAACACACAAGTCCTATTTGGATCGTTGAGGCCACCATGATGTATGTACAAAAGCTAAAAATAGGTATATATCAAGACAATACAACAACAGCTATCAAATTTTAACAAACCAACAACTAGGCCAACATGGCCATTTATGTAGCTATACAACCGACACACTAGTCTTAATGCCTCTAAGAGTAGTAAAGTTTGGTGAGACGGGGATCCGGCCTACCTAAAACACATATACAACAAAAGTCAACAAACCTCAAAACTCTGGCAGCTTTAGAAGAAAGGGGTTGGCCAACCTGCTAGAAGTCAGTCATGCTGTTGGGAGGTCTATCAGACCATTTGTCGAGACCTGAGGCATGAATACAGTGCTCCCAACAGTGGAGCGTCCGTACAAAATAATGTATCAAGTATGAAAGGCAATAATCTAAATGAGCAGGTATCATAATATACTCGATGTGACAAGGTAAGGAATTAAGAATAAGATAAGCATATCAATATGTTCCTGAATCTAAGCATACCAAAATAATCAAACAACCATTTAACTAGATCCCCATAAGCTCAGTAGGTATAAACGACAAAACCACCTACCTAGGCCCCCATAAGCCCATAAGGTGCCAGTTCAGTCTAAATAACCTTAATCAATAGCGCTTTAGACAGTTACAAAGCCATTTTTGTCTAAATAACCTTAATCAATAGCCCCTTAGGCGGTTACATAGCCCTCTTAGGCAATAACATAGCCCTTTAGGCAACATATAACTCTCTTAAACATAATATAGTCCCTTAGGCAACTCATATCCCTATTAGGAAGCAATATAGCCCGGAAGGCAACACATGGCCTTCTTAGGCATCAATATAGCCCCGTAGGTAACTCAGAGCCCTCTTAAGCAGCAATTTAGTCCCATAGGCAACGCATGGCATTCTTAGGCATCAATATAACCCTCTTAGGCGGCAACATAGCCCCGTAGGCAATAAATTGCCATCTTAGGCAATGATCACATTCCTACAACAAGTCACAACAGCCCCAAGGGCAGCAATAATAATTCCACAGGCTAAAAGCGAGGAATTTAGCTATAAGCAACCTATACAAATAGTTTCTTAGTCTTACCCAACATAGTGCCGCTACCAACCCCATATGAATAGTGACCTAGGGAGGAACATAACCGGTTGGGCAGCCAACCACCTACAATTATGGGTACTAGTATATCAATGATAGCAACCCAATCATCTGGCCTCTAATCTTTAAGGAAACATGCCAAAAGAAGTGAATAGCCTTGATAACTTTTTCAGTGATTCCACGTGACCTATTAACTTTGCCAAATTCCTCCTTGATACTACACATATTCTTTTCTATCCTATAGTTTGTAGTTTCTTTGAATCAAGCCAAGCATTACAACTCTTTTTACCCGTCTTGTATATTGCCCCCTTGTTCTGTAATTTATTTCTTATTCTTAGATTTTAGATTGTTAGATTAGTTAGTGATTAGATAGTATTAGACGAGAGTTTACGAATTTTTTATTTTTTTTCTTTATAAGAGAGGACAAATCTCCTTTTTTCAATGCAAATTTGACACGAATACAAGGTACCACTAGAACTCGACAAAAGATGTGGATTTCCATTGCAAATTACCGTTTGCGACTTATTGAAGCTAGAATCAAAGAAAGGAAGGGCTTACCTTGATCTAAACCTTGGAATAGGACTCAAACCGTCAAATTGAATAAAAAACAATGTTGCCCAACCCCAATGGAGATACACTGCACAGTTCACAAAGAAAACTATACCAAAGTGATGAATATGTAACATAGAGCAATTTCCGTTAAAGATCCAAGATGAGATTATTAATGTATAGGAGTGGTTAGGGGGAATTTTTTTCTAAGTATGGGGGTCTTAGACGAGCTGAAATGAGTAAAAATGGAGAAGATAACATTTTATAAAGCTCCACCGACCTAGGGGTCCACTTGACATGCCTGCTTGTGTAGTCTTACGAAAATGTGAATGTTAGTCGTATGAATGTACTGTTTGATGCGTTGGAAACTAGATTCATAGACCTTCGAAACCTCTAAGACATTGACCCAAATTTCAGAGAAATCTTTATGAAAGGAACTCACGATAACTTTCGCCAACTTTTATTTGGCCGCTTGCTTAGCTTCAAACTTGAGATACGACCACTAAATAGAGTTGTCAATATGGGTCGGCCCACCCCATCCGGGCTAGCCCTTACAGGCTTTAGAATTTGACAGGTCAGGCCGGGCTGACCCCTTTTCTTTTATGGGCTAGATAGCTAGCCCAACCCATTTATACGTGGGCCCTGGGCCTTGTCGGGCCCCCACATTTTTATTCTTATATTTTTTTAATAAATTTTTAAATCAAATTATAATTTAAACATATTAAAATAAGTAGCAACAAGACAATATTACATATATTTGTATTACTATTACTCCCTCCGTCCATGTTTTCTTGTCCACTATACTATTTTGAGATATCCAACAATACTTGTTCACTTCATGAAATCAAAAGATAATTTCAAACTTAATTTGTAGTTTACCCTTATCATTAATTATAGTAGTTATGTTCTTGTTACATTTTCCAAGACATTGTAATTGCTATATTCAAAAGGTGATTTAGTAAAATTGCTCATATTATTTACTATTTCTTAATTCCTGTGCTAAATCATTAAGGACAAGTAAAGATGGATAGAGGGAGTACAGATTATAAAAAATATAATTTGTATCTAAATTTTAATATTTAAAAATTTTAAATAAACTTTGAGTTTGGACTTTTATTATTTTTAATACTCTATTTTTTTATTTTTAATTATTTTTTAATTCGTCCCACGGGCACTCATATTGCAAAAGCCCCGCAAATCAACATGCTTATTAAGGCCGGGCTTAAAAACCTAGTTTTTAAATAGGCTCCAAAAATCGTAGCCCAGCCCTGCTAAATCACGAGTTAGGCCAAGCTTGCCCAACGAGCCTAGCCCATATTGATGGCTCTACCCCTATACACCTAATATATGACATACCATCATACTTAATTTATTATTCACCCTCTTTGTCTTTCCATGAAGGGTACGAGTTAATTTAGACATTCTGAAAAGTCGGGGTGTTACAATTTTCCGGAGACTTTATTTCTCACAATACACACACACATCCCTTAAAATGCAAATAGGTATATTAGACTTAATGCATGTAAGGGATGCTAGCAAATATCTTGTTAAATATTTTGTTCCATTTATATCGATAAGTCAATTACATCTCTAGCCCAAACTAGTTGGTATGTGTGTCCGTTTTGCTTCTCTATTTTGACATATATTACTAAAATTAACATAAATCCTAACAAAGTTGTAAGCGCAAAACAGGGTGCACTGGCTGATTTATGTTGTTGGGTTCATATTGGGCAATAAGCAAGTAACTTATTGTTGCAAACAAGTCCAAATACTTACTGAGTAGCTTATTTAAGTGATACTTGAATTAGCTTTCTGAGTACCTTCCTCGAAATGCTTCTCTAATTGCATAAATAATTGGTAAGTAGTAGGTCAAGTGATGATTTTCCACTTACAAACTTCCTGTATCCTAAAGAAACTGCATAAATCAAAGTTGTTAGGACCACCTAACTGTATACTAACTGGGGGAAAGAGTAAAAGATATCTAGATGATTGCTAAGCTCATAAGATGGACTGGCTTGGATATTATTTGTTAGAATAGGAACATGATTCATATAATATCCTACTTTTCTTTGCAATGTTGTATTTATAAATAAGGCTCAGTGTAATGATATATCTCACACAGTTCAATAGTGTTTTCTTATTTATTTTTTACATGGTATTAGAGTAGGAGTCATTCCATTTCTCATTTCCGGATGTTGGGCCCTCATATTAAATTGCCCCTGGGCGGGGGTGTGAGGGGTGTATTAAAATTCCCACTTCGCATCTCTAAGGGATGAGTGGTCTCTTTAATACGCTTTGGTAATCCTCACCTCTTAAACTAGCTTTTGGAGTTGAATAAGGCCCAAGGTCCATTTCTTTACAATACTTTCTATCAAGCAGCAGATCTTTAATTATTTTTTTCTTTCCCCATTAAATTTGTCCTCTTAAGTTGAAAGTCGTTCTCTTTTCCTGTCTTATTGTAGATTAAGATGCTTAATATCTATCCTTCCTGTTTTGTAGATTCTGTAACCTTCGGAGTTCATCACACTATAAGCATGAAATGGCTCTCGATGCTGATGGAAGAAGACTTCTGGTGACATCCAACTCCCTGAGGGCACCTATATACCAGGTAAACTAGTTTCACGCAGAAATATGTGCTTAGGTTCCTTTGCCTCGATGGTCTGAGGACCTAGCTATTCGTTCATAAGCTCTAGGTTGGTCTCTTAACTGAAAATGCAACAACCATGCGTCACAGAAAGTTGGTCCCATCAGTAGACCAATTGGATCTCTCTTTTATTAGTTGTTGTGAATATTGACATTGGCAGCTACTACTGGGACTAGGAGTGCACATATGATGTCACAAGGCCAAGGGGCAGTTTGATAAAGATTAAATGTTGACCCTTGCTATGGCCCCTGTTCATTTCCAGTAACTATTATTTCTTGCCTTGCTGGTTTCTTTTGTTTAAAGATTTATTGACTATAAATGGTTCTTAATTGTATCAGGTCCGAGGTCATGCATATGGGATGAGAACTATTCCTCACAGTGCAGCTATAACAACAGTAGACTGGCATCCGACATCACCCATCTTCTTGACTGGATCTGCAGATCACTCTGTTCGGGTTACATCTATGGCGTGACAACTTCTGATTTCTCTGGAGTTGTGTTGATTTGGAAAGTCCGACTGAATTGAAAATGTAATAGTTATTTGGTGGACCTTAAAGTTGTGTGTATACTTTTTAAGCCTAAAGTAAAAGAATACCTAAAAATAAGTCAATTTCTTGTAACATTCCAATCCTTTGTTTTAAGTGTTTACGTCCCAATTTTTATTTGAGACTTGTACAAGTTATTTTCATCACTAGTGAACTTGTATGAATTTCATGTGATGCAAAAAAATTATATTAAATATTTGGGTGGGGGGTGAAGGCCATAAGAGAAGATTGCTCTACCTGTGAGGAAGAGGGGAAAAAGGTGTTGTCATTTATCTCAACTAGCTTTTCGAGGTGTTGGAAATTCAGAACGGCTCAGAGAATCACTCTTGCTATTTAGCCCTTTGTTCCATCAACAAGAAGTCATCTTTAACGATTTTTCATTCCTTCTCTGAAAATAAAAATATTGTAAGAATTTTCTATGGTTTTTAAATTCAGATAGATTATATTTAAATTTTAGTTATTATTAATGATCATGAAGACATTAATCATAGGATGATAATTTTGTAATTTTAATCAAAGATTTAACAAAGAAAATTCTCGCATATAAACAATAGTTTTACATATTGATTAGATAACAATTATAAATGCTTACATCAAATTTTAGAGTTAAAATATGTTCGTTCACACCAATAATAGTAGATGAAAAATAATTTTCAAATATATGCATTTTGCAAAAGCAATGAACCTGCCATCTGTTATTTTTATATAATATTTTTTTGTTTACATTCAAATGGTCTTTTGATCTTTTTTTAAGGTGCATAACTATTATGTTCTTTTATCTCTTCGGTATTTTCTAATGATGATTATATAAATTATACTGTTTTTAGTCTTTACCTCTCATGCTTTTTTATATTTGAATTTTTAATTGAAAAAATAATGTAACTATGCAAATATATGATATATATTTACACTATACAACTATTTATTTATATCTATTTATACTATATTAAAAATATGAAGGTCCTTAACAATGTTGTTTGAACTTTTTGTCTTTCATTAAAAGTTTTCGCTTTTGACAAAATTGTCTTTTCACCATTATTTTTAATTATTATATTATTATTTTAATAATATTTAATATTAAATATGATACAAATTAAATAGAGAAAATTTTCTTATTACAATTAAATTCATACATGAAGAATTTTTTTCTAACTAGAATAAAAAACTTTTCATATAATAAGCAAAAAAAGCGTTTGAAAAATCATCTCCCATGAAAATAACCCAAGAAAAAGTTAATTAAAAAAAAGAGGAAAAAAGACACGTTCAAAAAGAGAGCTAAAAAAAGTATGAAAAGTTTATGTCAAACATTCATTAGATTAAAAGTAATTTAATTTCTCTAAATTATTCTCTTAGTATTTTTATAATTAATTAGTTTGTCAATTCTTTTTCTTTTTTTCTTTAGGACTCTCTTATTTCAATAAAAGTTCTTTTAGTTTCACTATGAATTCTAATTATATAATGAAAGATTTAATCTAAATATGATAAAATACTATTTTCTATCCTTTTTTATTTATGACTTCTTTACTTCTATAAAAAAAAATACTTCAATTTCAACTTTTGATTCATCAATCATTAACAATCAATAATTTGGCTTGTATTTTCTATTTTACAATTGCAATTACTTTTTTTCGTTTTAATTGATTCATTCATCTCTTTCATCGATTCGTACTAAGTGGTGCTGAATCTTATTTTACATTTTTTTTCTGAACTTCAATTTGGTTCACAAGTTTACTTGTATTACACACTGACGTTCTTTGTTTCATATTCTTTTCCCTTTCTTTTTCACTTTTAGAATTTGAAGAAAATAATATTAATTGTTATGGTAGCTTAACTTGCTTGAAAGTAATATTAATTGTTATGCTACCTTCAGTTATTTCATTCAGATTATATTATGCTCTTAGTTAGTTAGTTAAATCTAATAAATTTTTGTTACTTAAAAGTTTCTTTTATTTTGTAACTAATATTTTAGCTCTATTCACAGGTTTCATCTATTCAGCTAAAATAATATCTCAAGTAAAATAATACGTCTTTGCTTTAGACAAAATCATCTTTTCACTATTTATTTATACTTTAATTTTCAGATTCACTTTTGGATTAGAATTACTTTATATTTAGAATTCACTCTTGATTAGAAGTATTCTATGTAAATAATTAATAAATATTTTGATTATTAAATACTTTGTTAATAAAAGTATGTAATATAACAAATTTAAAAATAAACTTATGTTGGAAACATTAAACTACTCCTTTTATATTTCAGAATCTTTTGTACATTAAATTTTAGTCAACTAATTGTTTAATTTCTAACTATTCAACCCTAAATTATTATTTTATGTATTTAAAAACTATTAGCATATCTATATTACAAGCAATTGGATTGATTTTTTTCATCTTTGCTCTATCACAATAGACTAAACTATTGCATCAAACTAATAATATTTATTTTAATTTTTATTTACATGAATATTGTATTTGATTTTCTTATCTTTGTTCTATCATAATAGACTAAACTATTACATCAAACTAATAATATTTATTTAATTTTGTTTACATGAATATTATCTATATTTAATGACAACTAATATTTATATATTATTTTTAAATTGGCGTGGCTCGTACGTGCAAAGCACGTACACTAAACTAATAGTTTGAAAAAATTAAAATTTATATCTATAGTTAGGATTTTGTTGCTATTTTTCTCTCACTTTTCTCCTCTCTCTTTGCAATTTCTTGCTAGATATACAATTTCATATGTATATCAGTTGCATATATATAATAATTTTGACAGATATACATATACAATTCACCTCTCTCCACTCTATGCCCTCTCTCGCACATCTTTCTTGCTAGATATACAATTCCACATGTATATCAGCTAATATATATAATTATTTTGATAGATATACATAGTCAATTCACTAGATATACATATATAATTTACCTCTCTCTACTCTCTGTCCTCTCTCGCACGTCTCTCTCCTCCCTCTCTCGATCTCGCTCATCTCTATCCTTCGTCTCCCAATTTCATTGTCAGATATACAAATACACACACACATATTAGTTACATATATACAATTATTTGACAAATATGCATATATAATTCGCCTCTCTCTTCCCTCTCTCAATCTTGATCACCTCTCTCCTCCCCTCTAGATCACATAGCTAAGGTTATATCGTGTAATTATGTAAAATATAGCTATTTGACTATATTAAGTTTCAAACCTAGGCTATTTATGAAAATTTTTCTTTTTAATTTCTTGATGATTATATATTTAAAAACAATTTCTTTATCTCTATAAAGTAATGGTAAGTTTTGTGTACATTTTGCCCTTCACAGACTCTGAAGACATCCAACTTTTACCTTCCACAATATAGATTAGTTATCAAGTTTTTTTATTTTTCAATGATTTGAAATAATTATCTTCGAACCAAACAAAAATATTTTAAGATATTTTTAGTGTTGATCTTTTAATTTTAATTGTATGTATATATTTTTATACGCATTTAATTACTACCTTTTCATGATTATTCCGCAAAGATTTCATTTTGTTAATTATCCTGGTTTAGCTATAAATTATGTTAGAGTTAATTAGATGATAGTTAAGTTAATTATTTTACTTTATTAATATTAAGAAGTTCATTAATTAATTTATATTAAAAAATTTATGGCAGAATTAATCAAACTAATTTAAATGGCTACTTTTTAAATCCTAAATTGATCATAATTGGAATTTTCCATGGCCAAATCCTAAAACCAAATTCTCCACCCTTTTGAACACCAATTTTCATGAACTTTTGGTCCGAATTCCATTTAAATTTTTGGCCCAATTTTCCCGTAAATCTTATTCAGCATATACAACATAATAATATACATATACTCCCAAAAATGTTATCACTCTCCTCCTTCCTTGTTCAGCAAACCAAAATAACCCCAAATCCCATCCTGGGTAGTGTTAGAGGCGAGGTCCAGATGTCTTACTCGTCCTTTATCTCGAAATTGATGGTTTCCATTGAAAGTTGTTCAACATATTCCTTATTCTAGATAAGTATGGGAAGGAAAATTTGAATTCCAAATTCCCGTCCAATTATTTCAATCACTCATTGGACTCCCAAATTTTGAGAATTCTCTTGAATCAACAGAGTCCAGATCTTCTTATCATCTCTGTTCGCTCCTCATCAACGATAAAGTTCTTGCTTCCTGTAGATTCATGTGAAACATACGTTGTCTGTGTTTGAGGATTCAACCCTTTTGATCCCTTCCCTACCATTATTCTCTCGGTTTGGATTTTATATTTGAAAGTAGCTATTGGTTGTTTCTTGAGATGCTTCCACTAATATAATGATCCCTGAAGGATCCGTTGTTTTCTATGGCTTTTTTAGGTTGTTTAATTCACAATCTTTTCCATTTAATAGTCATGTATGTGATTGTGCTCTTGTTTAATTTCCCATAGGCTGGGTCATATGGCTAAATTGTATGTGTTTTTCCATTATTTCAACTTTTCATATTGATTCTTAAAGAGTCTTAAGTTGGTATTGATCTATTCGTGACAAGAAGAATGTCTTCTTTGAAATTTAAACTACTTCTTTTCCTCCTTCTTAGAAAGTTTGATTTTTTAGGAATAGTATCCCATTTGTTTATAGTTATGATTATTAGACCTTATTTTATTCATGTCAAACTTTACTTCAATTAGTTAAGCATGAGATATTTGTTGATTTTCCAATGGGTTCGTTCTTCATTTTCAATTGATATTGTCTTTACCATGAGTAGTTTAATTTAAGTGATATTCCTATGTATGATATGTGCCTCTTGGTGGTTTAACATCAAAATTTTGCTTTATCCTCATGAACGATTTTCTCCATGCTTACCTTTTTATGTAGAATTATTTGAGGGGAGCTACAATTATGTTCTTAGTTGTGAAATTTATATTTCTCATAGTTGTCTTATCCATTTTACATATTGTACATTTCATGTACTGATGTCAATTGGCACTGCATTATTTTATGATACAGATACAGATGCTTAGAATCATCAACAAGCGATGTATTGAGATCATACTTCATTAGCTTTTGGTGAGACCTCTTTATTATCGGAGGACTTTTTTTAGTTACGCATTTTAGTTTAATAGTTTTTCTGACATTTTGAGGTAGCCATGGATCTTGTCCTGGCACCTATCCATATGCTTACTTGAGACTTCATTGATATAGTTTGAGTCAATCTTGTCATTTTAGATTTATGCTTTGATATTGTTCCTTCTATTGGTAAGATTATATTCAGACAATTGCATGAATTAACTATTTAATATTTTTATTGCTCATTTATTAAGCATGCATTTGAGATGTCTTTCCTTTAGTAATCAGTCAAGTCAAAGATTCACTTGAGATTAGAATGATTTTTGAGTGCCGACCATATCTAGGATGTAGATTCGAGGCATAAAATATGTTTTCACATATAGTTTAATGCTATAATGATTATGTTTTCATATTCTTAAAACTATGTATATATAATAATAATAATAACATACCCAGTAAAATCCCATAAGTGGGTTCTGGGAGGATAGAATGTACGTAAACCTTATCACTACCTCATAGAGATAGAGAGGTTGTTTTCTGAGAACCTTCATCACAAAAACCCATAAGTAGAATAAACTAGATATGAAAAATAGGAAAGGAAGTGAAAAGAAAATAGAAAGAGCGACTAGTAACGAAAAGGACATGATAGTATGTAAATACGAGACAATCAACATATATAAGACAGATAATGACAACATCGGACAAAACCTACTATCCTACTATATATTCCTACGGTCAAACATCAATCTAACCCTACTAACCTATTAGCCTATTACCTTAATTCGCAACCTCCACTTCTTCCTATTTAAGGTCATGCCCTTTGTGAGATCAAGTTTCACCATATCTTGTCTGATACCTCCTCCCCCCCCCCCCCAAATCAATACTTCTTCGGTCTACCTTTACTCCTCTGAGTAACTCCTAAATCAAACCTCTCGCACCTCCTAACAGGAGCATCGATACTCTTTCTCTTCATGTGTCTAAATCATCGCAGTCTCGCTTCCCTCATCTTATCAGCCACATGGTCCACCTTGAGCTTCTCATGAATGGTCTCATTCCTAATCTTATCACTCGTGGTATGCTCACACATCCATGCCAGCATCCTCATCTCCGGGACCTGCATTTTCTAGACAGTAAGTTTTTGATTGACCAATACTTCATCCATACAGCAAAGATGGTCTAACCACCATCCCGTAAAATTTACATTTGAGTTTAGGTGGTATCTTCTCATCACACAATACATCAGGAGGCGAGCCTCCATTTCGTCCATGCTGCCCCAATACAGTGTGTGACATCATCATCGATATAGCCACTACTCTAGATGATGGACCCAAAATATTTAAAGTTTTCTCTCTTCGGAATAAGTTGAGTGGAAAGCCACACATGAATGTCTGCTTCATTCCTTGCCACATGGAATTTACACTCCAATTATTTTATTTTGGTCCTACTCAGTTTGAACCCTTTGTATGCTAAAGCGTGTCTCTAAACCTCCAATCTATCATTAACTTTAGTCCGAATTTCATCGTCAGTACTACGTCGTCTGCAAATAGCATACACCATGAAACCTCCTCTTGAATAGACTGTGTCAGCTCATCCATCACCAAGGCTAACAGAAAAGGGCTCAACACAGATCTTTGATGAAGTCTCATCTTAACAGGAAAATACTCAGAGTCTTCTTCCATTATTCTTACCCGAGTTTTGGCTACATCGTACATGTATTTTATCACCCTAATATATGTCATTGGAACACCTTTCACCTCTAGACGCTTCCATATGACATCCCTCAAGACATTGTCATAGGCCTTCTCGAGATCAATGAACAACAAATGAAGGTCCTTTCTTTTCCTATATTTCTCCACTAATCTCCAAATAAGATGAATTTCTTCAATAGTCGACCTCCCCGGTATGAATCCAAACTGATTCTCTGAAATGGACACTTCTTTTCTCACCCTCATCTTCATCACTCTCTCCCAGACCTTCATTATGGGGTTAACAACTTGATACCCTTGTAATTGTTACAGTTTTGAATATCACCCTTATTCTTGTACAATGGAACCATTGTACTCCTCTTTCATTCATCGGACATCTTGACAGTCATCATGATAGCATTGAACAACCTAGTCAACCACTCTATGCTATTGTTGACCAAGTACGTGCAGTAGTTACATAGTGTCTAGCGGCTCTCTTTCAAAAATCTATCGGGACCTCATTGGGTCCAATCACGCTCCCTTTTTTCTCCTACTAATAGCACATCTAACTTCCTCAACTCTGAACTGCCTACAATAACCAAAATCTCAATGATTATCGGAGTGTGCCAACTCACCCAACTCGATATCTCTATCTCATTTTTCGTTTAAGAGTTTGTGAAAGTAATCTTACCACCTTAGCTTAATGGAAGACTCATCCACCAACACCTCACCTTCCTCATCTGTGATGCACTTCACTTGGTCCAAGTCGTGCACTTTCCTTTCTCTCTCTTTAGCAAGCCTATACAATCTCTTTCCCTGCCTTTATCACTTAGATCCACATATAGGCACTCAAACACAACTGTCTTAGCACTTGTCACCGCCATCTTCACTTCTGTCTTTGCTGACTTATAGGTCTCCTTCATCCTTCGTTTTTCATCCTCATCCCTACACTCCAACCACTTCGTATACATAATCTTCTTAGCTTCATCATTCCACCACCAATCGCCTTGACGTCTACCAAAGGTCCCTCTCGAAATCCCTAGTACCTCGGCAGCTACATTTCTAATGCAACCAACAGTAGAGTCCCACATGTTGTTCACATCTCTGCCACTATTCCAAACCTCTAAACCACTCAGTTTTTCTTCCATCTCTCGTGAAAGGGCAGGAGTAAGGCCTCTCTATCTAATCCTCTGTAGGACATTAATAACTTTCTTCTTCTTTCCTCTCTTAATCTCTACATCCATCACTAAAAGTCTATGCTGGTGAAAATATTTTCACTCGAAATAACCTTGCAGTTCTTACAAAAGCTTCTATTGCCCTTTCGGAGAAGTTATAAGTAATCAATCTGAGTCTTAGCTATCGTACTATGAAAAGTAATCAAGTGATTTTTCCTCTCCGAAAAACATGAGTTAGCAATAACTAACTCAAAGGCTTTGGCAAAATCCAAGAGACGTCCCACCTCCATTCCTCTCCACAAAACCAGAGCCTCCGTAAACATCTTCAAACCCGCTTCTCAACGTTTTGGACATAATGATCAATTGGTGATTTAACTAATTAAATATTTTAATTATTTTAATTTAATACATGGGCAAATTGGTAATTCAACTTATTTTGAACCTTTCCACTTTTAAAAATACTAGTGTCTAGCAACATGTGTTGTATATTTGTTCTATGTCAATTAGTATAAATTAACTTTAAAATAATATATAGATAATATTCAGTATATAAGTAACGACTAATTAAAATTTTGTAAGTAAAATTCAATAACTTGTATATATACAATCAATTGAATTAATTTGAAAATTTTCTTATGTAGTTTTTCTAATATATCAAATATTTACAATGACATTTTCTCTGCCTTTTGATATCTCAACAACAAATAGTTTGAATGTGAACACGAGCAACACTACTAAAATTGTGTATATACATGTAAAGCTTATATCTTTTATACTTCTAAAATCTCATACATATGTCACGCTTTCCTTCAAATCATATTGTAGTTTTTTAGAATAACAATTTTTAGAAAATTAGTACCTAATGTTGAAATTCAAAGTGAGGAGTGCATAATTGTAAAGTTAAACTTGAAAAGCAGAGAACAAAAATAAGAATTAGTTAGCAAACACAACTCAAAAAAAAAATGTCGATATATTAGAGCAAAACAAATTCAAGAAAGACAACTAAAGGAAGTTTAAGAGGTAAGAAAATGATAAACTAATTCAATGAGTATGAAAGGGCTTAGCTATCCAAATTTGTAACGAAAGAAAAGTGAAACCATGCGTACAGTTTAGGATATTTGAAGTTGTAAGACTGTAAGACAAGTAACTAGGTCAAGCCTAAGCAATTGAACAAGAAACGTTCCAAGCTGCATAATTAAGAAAATTTAACACATAAACTAACATGTTACATCAAGATAATGGGAATTTAACTGGGTGGGTAAATGTCTATCTAATGCATTTTGGAATTGATTTCATCTATAATATTTGATGGAGGACATTTTGGTAATCCAATGTATGTTGAAAAATTGGTTTACATTGTGAAATGAGAATGAAAAGTATTAAGTATGGCGTATGGACAAGGCACTAAAACTATTTTGTACACATTTACTAAATTCATTCATTCCTCTCTTGGAATCCATCGGCTCCACCATAAGCTTTTCCGTTTACTGCTAAGATCATCGATACTCTCATTCAAGGTTTTTATAATTTTCCTTTTTAGTCGAAGAGCTGAAGCAAGAGCATTCCTCTGCACACTTGACTTCTTCTTAGGCTCTATTTCCTGTAAATCTCAAATGGAAAAAACCTCATTGAGGATCCTGTGGTTTTCAAAGTTAGTGTCTACTCTAGTTACGTAATGCCACGAGAATACATACCCTGAGCTCCTGAAGTTGTGCTTCCGTGAAGCCCCCATCTTGTTCGGTTCCTGATTTTGCCATTAGTTGAACAATCCAGTTTGCAGCTTCAATATAGTCTTGTTGTGTAGCCCGGAAGAATTGCAGCTTTAGGTTCTGAATGAAGGACAAGGCTAGCAGACCTTCTCTATCAAAGTAAGGATGAGCTAAAGCTGCCTTTGCACTAATTCTTTGGCGTGCTTTGAACCGTACCATAGATGTTAACAGCTCCCACCCTATCCCTCCATCCAAATCTAACAACTCAAACCCTTTCCTAAGTTCAGGGCCAGCACGAGCCTCTACACTCTGTCTCCACGAAACCAAATCATAGTCACATCTCTTAAGTTGTCGGTTGAATTGAATGAGACTGTTGTCACTGCGTAATCCTGGGAATGCCTATCATGGTACAAACATGTAGATTCAGAAATATCACCATTTAACCTATTTCTCAATGTAACACTCCAAAATCTTGTACATGCAATATTCAATTCTATTGGCTTCAGTGACCCATATTGAAATAGGTAAGATCACATCGAATGGGCATTTTGTTTTAAAATATAGTGAATCCAGAGATCTTGGATATATGAGCTAAAGTAAAGGAGAAAGGAAACCAACATTTGTTCTACTTGATTCTAGAGTATATTTAATTAAAGGAACCTCTCAAATCCTGAACAAAACAGGTCAACCATGGTCAAGTGAATATGAGCCTGATTAGAAATATTAGAAGTGAAAATTTCAAAAAGAAATATTTTATAACTCAAAAACTGGGGATAAAATATTAACTATCCAAGTTTTTAAAATAATCCATACATCCCCACTTTTCGTATTCAAAATCCAGTTTCTTGAATTCCCTCCCATCTCTATTATTCTTCTTCGCCTTCTTTTTGTTGTCATCATCTTTTTTCTTCTTTTTATTCTACAAAATATTTTTATTTTTGACATGAAGATTGGTGGAGGTGATTTGGAAAACACAAGTTTTTGGGGCAGTTCAGGAGACTGCAGTAAAATCAACAACGTAACTAAGTTGTTGCAAACAACTACTGAGTTTTATTACAACTACTTTGATACTAACAACTATGGAATGTGTTACAGTTACTTAGAATTTGTTGAGTTGTTGCAATAATTATTGAAGTTGTTGCAATACATTCAATAGTTGTTTGCAACAACTTAAAGAAGTTGAATTTACTGCTGAAGGAGGAAGTAGAGGGGAGGGAGAATTAACTACTGAAGGAGGAAGTAGATAGGAGGCAGAAATGTGGAGGAAGGAGACCGTGGAGGTGGCGAAAGAGGAGGAGATGGCATGGTAGGTAGAGGTGGTGCTGGTGGTGGTGAGGGAGATCAGGATGGGGAATGTAGGGGCCTCTGTGTATACAAAAAAATTTGGGAGCTTTTCAAATTAATTACATTAACCACTAATCTCAAAAGAGTTCTTTTTTTAAAAAAAATTGGGGGTAGGGGAAGGGGAAATGAGGAGTGGATTACAATATGGGGAATTGAACCCTCACCAACAAGGTGAGAGTTTAGGTAGCCAACTAATTGAGCTACTAAGATTCCCCAATCTCAAAAGAGTTGCACCTACCCAAAAAAAGTAGAAAATGTGAGACACCTTGTCTCAAATAAATGATGAAAAGGCCACCCTTAATTGAAGGACCCTTAGGAAATGTAGTCATCAAAGAAGAGATCCTAGGCCTATATAAAGGGTTCTGATGCCTTGTAAAAGACATAGTTCATGTATTTTAGATAGCAACAATTAGAAATAAAGAGATTATATTGTATTTCTTCTTCCAAATCCTTGTTTTTCATTCCAAACAAAGTGGTGATAGTCCTTATCTTGTTCTCAAATGTGTGTGAGGTTTCTTAATCATGTTAATTGATTTCAAGCGGTTACTTTCAACAACAACAACAACATACCCAGTGGAATCCCACAAGTGGAGTCTAGGGAAGGTAGAATGTACGCAGACCTTACCACTACCTCCGAGAAGTAGAGAGGTTATTTCCTGGATCAAATGGTTACCTTTAGGAACCACAAATCATTTGATCATTCAAGAATGCATCTTCTCATCCAACATCAGATCACATATCAACTTATTCTGAAGTCATTGCTTCTTTTAGAACAAGTGAGTAGTTATTTCATAGGTCAGAATCTCATCTTTAAGCTCGTCTTAGAAACACTTGATTCCATGTTCTACATCACAAAATACATCAGTTTTTTTATATCAAACTTCCAACCATTGTTTTTTCTTTGAAGTTCAACATCCTGATTCCTGGTTAACAAGTTCTTTGTAAACTCAGAGAATCACATCATGGACTGCAGGGGAACTGATTTTCTATATATTCAGATGAGAAAAACTAAAAGAAACTGACATTAACTTCATTGTGTTTCTTTTTATTGTTCTAGAACTCAAATATCTAGATTCTCCCAGAAAAAAAATTAAAAGTAAATAGCTTTTGATTTGAATCTAACCATTTGCAGGAATATGAGACCGACACTGTAGATGTCAAATCGGTCTGGGAGATTCAGCTGTTAAAAAAAAGTAGCATAACAAAGAGTTGAGTTTACAGATTAAAAAAAAATAAAATAAAAACAAGGGGTAATGGGCCAAAAGAGAGTAATTGGTCATCAAACCTGCCATAGAACTGGGGAAAGTGCAGTTGCTACTGGAGCAGACGGTGCAGAAGGGGTTTGTGTGCTCATAATGTATTGCTCTGGTGCAGCATATCTTGACCCAGAAAAGATAGGCAATTAGAAAAAGAAATAAACCAAATCCCTAAGTAAAAGATCCATCCATGCAAATATACCAAGTTATAAATGGTATTACCTCACAGTCTTCCAAAAACCAGATGATAAGTAACACAGAATGCTCTAACCAGGTCTATTTTCTCTTCACTTTTTAATGGTACAAAGATAAAATTTTGAGATCATACCACAGATTAGTATAACAACACAAATTGGTCCTTTAGACGTGGGATAAATAAGAGATCAATTCACTTCTTTATAATTGAATAAGGAACATGATCATTCATACTCTGCACATTGCTTCCTCATGTAAACTAAGCTAATATAATTAAAACTACCAAGCAGAAACATGCCATTCATCCAATCTCAAAGTCATCTGATTTCTTTCAAATGTGTGAGGAAACATACTCATTCATTATGGTACATAACATACCAATTAAATTGGAAATCCTGATATTTCATCACTCAATTTCTGGGAGATTATTCTGTTCGGTCCCACAGTTTTTTTATTTAGGCATATAATTTTCAATTTGTTAGCTTGAACATTCAAGAAAGAACACTTTCAACGCTCAAATATATAGTTGATTTTCCTGGTAGTCCCCTAAGAGCTTATAATTTTAGCACTGATGGTTCATTTGGGAGGTTTGAGGACATCTTGTTATAAAAATCAAATGCGAGATTAACAAAGAATTTGAATTCAGGAAATATGTAAAGTGAAAAATTGGACATGATTCGACGAGCAAATTGGCATCGTATTTTATTAATCCATGAAAGCAATTAATTTTTAGTTTTCCTCATATACATCACATATGAGGTGAACTTGTAGTATTAGATGCTTGCATTAAGAAACTAAACATACATAGGAGGCAAGTTCTTAATGAACTCTTGGACTTGAAAGGTTAGTTACTTTTTCATTCTAGCTATCAAACGCAGGATAACAGAGCCACTTAATTTAATTTCTACATATTATAGTAATTATTATGATCATTTCATATCACAGTTTTATTAAAAAAAAAAGTTGTATACATTGATCATGTAAACATTATTAAATGTTATTTAGAAAAACACTATTTATTTTCTCTTATATTCTCTCACATACCAGACCAGATCTCTGATTCATAGTGCAACATTTAAGTCAATATATTACAACAGTTCATGGTATTAGAATAAGAATAGGAATATATAATCCTACTTAGAAGAGGAATAGGAGTAGGAATAGTAGTAAGAATACAAAAAGTAAATAGTATCCTACTTGGTAAAGGTTTGTATTGTAGTGTCTATAAATAGGATCTCTGTGTAATAATGTAGAGACACGATTTGACAATATTCTTCTCCAATATCTCTCATATGGTATCAGAGCTTCTACCATCTTGGTGGAAAATCAAAAAAGTTTTCATTGCCAACGGGCAATTATGACCCATATACGCCGCCCGTCTGGCCATAGGTTATGTTAACAAAAGTAGGGCCAATGATATATACACAAAGCCCATAATCAAGGGAAGAAACCTCAATCAGACAGGTCACTGTGCGTCAATTTCCGATGATTTTCTAGGGTTGTTTTATGTCAATCCCATATCTATCAATGTTTGTGTAGCACCGTGTCATCTTTCCAATGACTACTTTCTTATATCTAATTTGTGCAGCGTTGTGCCATCTTTTCCGTGACTACTTTTTCATATTTAGTTTGTGTAACACCATCCCATCTTTTCAAGGACTACTTTCTTATATCTAATTGTGTAGCACCGTGCCTTTTTTCCAGTGACTACTTTTTCATATTTAATTTGTGTAGCACCGTGCCATCTTTCCAAACTACTTTCTCATATCTGAGTTGCATAGCACCATGTGTCTTTTCAGTGACTCCTCAGATTTGATTTGTGTAGTCAAATGCATCTTTCTGATGACTCTTCAAATCTGATTTGCGTAAGGCCGTACCATCATTTCCACCTTACCATACAATTGAATTTTTCAGATTGTAACCACTTTCCATCATCAAATCTAATTACCCGGCACATGAGCATGTTCTGGCTAGTTTTACAATGACTTTCTTGTTTAAGATCTACTCATCTCTTGATTTCATGAAGATCCACATATTTTATACCAGATTTTGAGCACTTTCCAGCAAGCATTGCATTGTTTCCGACATATTTGAGTTTTTCTGCTGTGTTTTCTTTCTATTGCAAATTACTTTAGCAAAAAAAAAAAAAGGTTATACTTAGTTATTTGCGTTGGATTGGAGTGATGTTCTCTCCCATGGCTAAAATAGCAAGTCTCGTTTTTCTATCTATGGTTGCCATGTTCCATTGGCCTTTTAATTAGTTGGACATTAAGAATGTTTTTCTCCACAATGACCTCAAGCAAAAAATCTATAGAAAAACCACCTTATTTGTTGTTCAGGGGGAGTCTGGCAGCATTATGTGTCGATTGTGTCAGTTACTTTATGGTTTGTAACATAGTTCTCAAGCTCGGTCTAAGATGGTCAACATTGCAATTTCAAGAATTTATCACTCTGTGTTTTATCAATATTATGCATCAAATTCAGTATTTCATGAGAAGATTATGCATATTGAGATTATTAATGTTTTGAAGTTGGGTGATCAACTTGCAGGTATCTCGCTAAGCCCCTCATCGGTCCTCGTATTAGTTACATTTGTAACAATCTAGGTACATATGACTTGTATGCACCAGCTTGAGGAGGAGTGTTAGAATATGAATAGGTATATACAATCCTACTTAGAAAAGGAATGGAGTAGGAATAGCAGTAAGAATAATGGTAAATAGTATCCTACTTGGTAAAGGATTGTATTGTAGTGTCTATAAATAGGGTCTCTGTGTAATAATGTAGAGACACAATTTGCTAATATTCTTCTCCAATATTTCTCACACAAGGTACCTTATGTCTTAGCTACACTCGGGGGGATTTGATATCTCCAGATGACAAGTGAAAACAAACAACAACATATCCAATGAAAATCCCACAAGTGGGGTCTGCGAGGGAAAAATGTACGCAGACCTGACCACTACCTCATAGAGATAGAGAGGCTATTTCCGAAAGACGCTCATCTCAAAATCATCCCTAACAGGTGAAAACCCAGATTGAAAGTTGAAGTCGGAATGGTAATCACATTACCCTAACAATAAAAAGGATGGAAAATGCATGTTCTTTTATTTGATTTGATTGGAGATGTTCTTTAAATGAATAACAGAGAAGAATGATAAGACATCCATATGAGCTGAGAATTATATTATGTCACAAAATTTAATTTATGGAAAGTTTTACCACTTCAATCAAGGAGATAATTAGTTCCAGGAAACAAATGTGAAGCAGGTCGCAGAATAAAAATTATAGATGTTATTAATGCACTTGTTGGACAAGAAATTTCCACTTATGCATACACAAATTTGTCAGTTTGCAGAGTAGGAAACTACCTTGGATCTAAAAGAAACTCCTTAGGAATATAATTGATCCCTACTCTCAAATCCGCTGCAGCACCAAGATCAATTATTTTGAATGCACGAGAACCTACTTCAGAGAGACATTAGTTACACCTAGAGAATCGAACTCAACCACACAATATTAACAAGACAGTTTACCTTCAGAGAAAATTATATTTTGAGGCTTAATATCTCTATGTACAATCCCTGTGGAGTGAAGACCATCCAAAGCAAATAGGAGTTGTCTCATAATTGTTTGAATGATTCTATTTTCTCTATCCAATCCCTTGGGCAAGTCCTGAACCTCTCGAAGGATCAATGCTTCTACCTGATGATTTAATAAATCATGACATAGCCATTAAAATAAAGAGAGAGTTTTAGAATAGAATAATGCTGAACTTGTGTATTGCTCAAAGAATACAATGATATAAATAATGAGAAGTACTAAATAACTATGGTAACTAGATAATCAAATCCCCATAAATCAGCTAGACTACCATAAATACAATATTGCATATCTATGATGATTCTATAACAATAAAGTTGATCTATCCTTGTGATTTTGAATCTAATTGGATAGGATTATCCTTAACACTCCCCGTCAAGATTGAGGATCGGTTTAGGAGACCAATCTTGTACTTATTGAGCAGAAACTGATTCTTGGACAAAGGCGTTATAAGAAGTCAGCAACCTGATCCTTCGAAGAGATACAAGAGAATCAAGAGCATCTTTCTTAACCAAATCTCTAACAAAATGGAGGTCAATCTCAAGATACTTCATTTTGGAGTAAAAAACTGGAATTGACATGTGTACATGGTAGAGATATTATCGTAGTATATTGTGAGAGTAGAACTGAATAACCAAGTTCTGAAGAAGCGATTTAAACCATTGAACCTCGGCAATTGTTGCAACAATGGCTCTATATTCAGCTTCAATTGATGATCTAGTGATGGTTGTCTGCTTTTTGGAACTCCAGCTAATTGGAATATGACTTAAATATTTATAAAAAAAAAAAAAAAAACAGAAGTCGATGTTCTATTCTATCACCGGCCCAATCGACATCAGAGAAAGCATGAAACTTTGAAGGAGGCAGTGGAGTAATATGGAGACCAAAAGCAATAGTAGATTTCAGATATTGTAGCAGACGCTTAAGAGCCAACCAATGATGACGATTAGGACATTGCATGAACTGTGAGAGTTTGTTAATAGTAAAGGCAATATCAGGCCTTGTAAGATCTAGATATTGCAAACTTCCGACCAGGTAGCGATAACGGGTGGGTTCAAAAGCTTCTTTGATGCACTGTGACTTGAGTAAAGAATGTGCAGAAGCAATTGGAGTAGGCACTTCTTTCGCACCCTCCATGTTTGCATGCTGAAGAATCTTTCTAACATAATGATGTTGAGTAAGAAAATGCCTTCTGAAGTTTTATGAACATCAATACTATGAAAGCAGACAACTCATGGGAATCCTGTAATGAGAACTGAGCTCCAAGGGCTTAAATAAACCATTTGATATATGATGAGTTGTTACCTGTAACAATGAGATCATCAACATACACAAAGAAATATCAGCATGTGGTACCTTGACGATATATGAAAAGAGAGTGATCACTTTGTGATTGCCAAACTTCTAGGTAAATGATCATAGCACGTTGTACTAGACCATTATGGCTTGCTTGAGTCCGTAAAGAGCCTTGACTAATTTACAGACATGGTGTTGTTTGGCTGGATCAATGAATCCTGGTGGCTGTTTCATGAACACATGTTCTTATAATAAATCATGTAAGAAGGCATTATTTACATCCAATTGAATTAGAGGCCAGGAATGTAAAGCTAAAGTGAGAACCACACGAATTGTTACCGGCTTCACCACTGGGCTGAATGTCTCACCAAAATCAATTCCAGGTCGGCAGTTGTAACCCTTCGCAACCAATCGAGCTTTTATTTTTGAAGTGAACCATCTGCATTCATTTTGACTCTAAAAATCCACTTACAACCAACTAATTTTTGTTGAGAATCTGGAGGGAATCCAAGCACCATTATTAATTAATGCATTGAATTCATTAGACATAGCAGAGCACCACTCAGGGTGTGCCAACGCTTGTCCAACTGTTGTTGGTCTACTAAATTTGGTAAAGGATGTTTGTAACATGGTGAATAGATTTAGGTCTGTAAATGTTATTTTTGGAACGAGTGACCATGGGATGAGTGTTTGGCAGTAAAGAAGAGACAATACTATTTTGTGTTGGAGAAGAAGGATCAGTGTTCATAGTTGAAGAAGGATCAATGTTTTCCATTGAAGGAGAAGGATCACAAGGTAATGACAATTGTTCAACGGAAGCATTGGAAGACGAGGATGACGTAGGAAATGAATTAGATTGGAATGGAATTATAGTGTGCGAAGATTCATTAGAAGAGATACCATAACAATTTGCATTGGACTGAGAATTTGAAGGATGATTTTTGTATGGAAAGACATTTTCAAGAAAGACCACATGACGTGAGGTAATGTACCTCTTTGACTTAAGATCATAGCAAAGAGTAACCAAGAAAGATGCAGGGGACAGACTTGATATCGAATTTCGGACTTGGTATAAGGACAAAGGCAAGGAGCCAAGGATAACAGAGGCAACCAAAGACACGCAAAAATTGATAATTGGAAGAATGGTTAAACAGCTTTTGATAGGGAGAAGAAAATTGGAGAAGTGGCATGGGTAGGCGATTAATAAGGTAACTGGTTTTTTAAATGCAAAGGACAAAATAAAGAATACGGGGAAGTTCTTTGTAGTAACGTAAGCCAGTTTCAACTAAGTGATGATAGTGAGGTTCTGCGGCCCCATTGAGTTGTAGGGTGTGAGGCGGTGTTTGCAGATCATTTACTCCACATGATTGAAAATATTTTTTGAGTGCAACATATTCTCCACCCCTGTTGATGTAAATTGTATTTATCTTAACATTAGAGGTATTTTTGACAAGTTTTTGAAATGGTGAAAAAATGTTATACACATCTGATTTAGCCTTTAAAGGAAAGAACTAGATATATTTTGTGTACTGATCCACAAAGATGATATAGTAACGAAACCCATTAATTTATTGCATAAGGGCAGGACCCAAAAGTCATAATATAATAGCTCAAGAGGTCTATTGCTTGTCAGAGAAAAAACACCAAAGGATTGACAATGACTTTTATTGCATTGCTAAAGATTACAAAAGGATGCTTAAATAGACGATATTGGTAACTGAAACTTGGACAAAATGAAACTAAATATCCTATCATTGGGATGGCCAAGACATTGATAACGGGACTCTGATGAAAGCCAAATACCATAGCAAATAGGTTTATTGGAAATCGCAGGGGACAAAAACTTGTACAAGGATTGATAAGTGAGCTTTTGAACTGAATCTCCCCCGTGAAATTTGATCCTTTACAAGAAAATAGTTAGAAAATAAATCAATTGAAACTTTTTTAGAAGTACAGAATTGTGATACAGATATAAGATTAGTTTTAGCGTAGGGAACACATAAAACACTAGAAAGATGGAATTTTTTGGCCGGGAGAGAAATAGTACCAGAACCAACATGTGAGATAGACAAACTCGAGCCATCAATTTACTGCACTTTGTCACTACCATCATATGGTGAATGAAGAGATAAGTTGCTCAAGTCATTAGTTATGTGATGAGATGCACCAGTGTCCCACAACCGTTGCTGATCAGATGTCGAATTCACGTTAGTGTGGTGCGCTTGAGAATTCTATAAAAGCAAGTACCTAAAATAGTCATGTGCTCGATAACACTATTTGACATGATGCCACAAAATTGACATTGTACTTTGGCTTGAGATCCAATGATGCAAGAATGTAGTTTTGGCACAGAATTTCGAGACTTACATGATGAGAAGTTCGCTGGAATACCAACGTTAGCATTTTTGTATTGAAAATACTGATTTGTCTTCCCTGAATTACCTTGTTTTTGTTGATATGGAGATTTAGTATTTGTACCTTTGCAGACATGATTTGTTGTGACTGCAATGGTGTCAAATGTGGGATCTGTTTAATTAAAATACAATTCATGAGCCATAACTTTTCTTAGAGTCATCAAATGATGTGATGGAATATCTGGCATGAATAGTTGCAACAATATCTCGAAATTCAGGTCTAACACCACTAAGAACATGAGCCATAAGATTTATATCAGTACCTGGGTTTCCACACAAGTAGTGTTCCTCAGCAATTGATTTGATCAATTGAAGATATTCCGTAACTGGACGTTAATCTCTCTTTGCTCTAGATAGTTTGTCATGCAAGGATAAAACCCTCATAGCTGATTTGTTTGCAAATGCCATTTGCAACTTAATCTATGCCTCCGGTGAGGTCTTGGCATATAAGATGGTATTCATTACTGAAAAGGATATGGAAGCAATAATGGCTGCCAAGATTGACTGATCCTGGCAGTCCCAAAATTCATAATCAGGATTAGAGACTTGTTTGTCATCTTTCTCCGTGGTGATTGGAGGTGACGCGTTCGCAGTAGTGACATAACCTATAAGATTGTGACCACGAAGTAAAGGAGTAATTTGGGCTCTCCAAGTGGGGTAGTTTTGTGAGTTAAGTTTCAAAGAAAGTTAAGAGCCATTGATGAAAATCAAAGTTTTCCCAGACAAGTCAGTAAGATTAGTTGTGCTAGAGGAAGCCATGAGAAAGAAGGGGGAAAATGATTATTTAGAAGTAATTTGGATCACTACTCTGATGCCATAAAGAATTTTAGAAGAGAATAATTCGGAACTTGTGTATTGCTCAAAGAATACAACAACAACAACAACAACATTACCCCAATGCCTCAAAGGCTCCCGCCCATTGCGGGGTAAGGGGGGTCGGATGTA
>JAOTQJ010000011.1:8594112-8604469 GCA_025642045.1 Solanum sejunctum | reverse complement strand
TGACAATGCTTTCTTAAAAAAAAAAGAAATTGGTCATGTTTTTTATTGATAAAATAATGCATTTGAAATTATCAAGTTTTCTCAAACTCTGAAATTTATGCATGATAAATAGTAATGTAAAATACCTTAACTAACTGAACTGCTCTTTTAAAACTGATATGTTATGCTCAAAAGATAGAGTAGTAAATAGACTACTTGTATAACTCATGTTAAGCTACTTCTTTAACCAACTTATACTTTAAACTGAATAACTTTTCATGAATACCATAGAGTCACAATTATATGAACATAATGTCTTATGATTTCAAAACTTAACTTGAAAATAGAGTAATAGTAAAACATAATATGGAAAAATAATTCTTGAACTAGTTGGAGTTCTTGTAACTGTAGTAACACTTCAAGAATTTAAAGGGATGCACTCAACACTGAAGTTCTTAGCATAATAACGATAAAATAATAAGAATTTTGTGATAAGGTTCTATTTTTTTTTTATAAAATCATAAGAATGAAATTGACCTGACTCTCTAGAATTCGTGATAAAGAATATAGATTAGGCACGAAGATAGAATTTTAGGCAGCCTCACATACTTGGAATGAAGATAGAAGAATCAAACAACGAAGATTAGCCTTGAATCTCTTGAATCCTAGCCTCCTCTTTTCTCCTTAACCCTATTTTTTATGATGAATTAACGTAAATGATTGAATATTCCCGCTTAAAACTTGATATAGGGTTGAAAATAGCTCAAAACGATAGGGTTTTGGTCTAGGATGTGTGGGGGAAAGACTAGAATGCTCTTACGTTTTAAAACTAAATGCCAAGTACCATGGTGGAGCAAATCTACGACGCGGACTTGTCGCGCTTCAATTTATTTTTTGACAGAAAACTTAAAACGCGTTGAAAAATTATTTTTCTATAAAAATACACATAAATCGCATTTATCAAATGCATTTTATGTGTAGTTTTTCTTAAAATCATTTTTCGATCGATTTTCTGATCCAGTAGAAAATAATAACACCAATATTAAGTGCAAGTTTGCGATGCGGACATGTCACGCACTTTTAGAGAATTGTATTTTTGCCTCGATAAATTATCCTCCGATCCCGTTGCTCTAAAAATCAGCTAAGACCATTTTTCACACAAATTTTCATGATGATCGCATTGTTAGCCTCAAATTTGCCAAAAGAGTCTGAGAAGATGCATTATTCGAGCAATATTTTATCTAGAGGTATTTTAGTAATTTCTAGAGTGTTACAATTTACCCCTTTTTATTTTGCTCTGACATCGCGCTGAAATCAGCATAAATAGTATGAAATATACTCCAACTGTATATATATACCATACCAGTATCATATAGAATGAGCTCAATCCTTTGTGATATTCTGGTGGTATATTGGTACCCAATTGGTATCATATGTGATTATATTTTTTTAAAAAAAATAAATAAGAAACAAATAAAAAATTATTAAACTTGAATTTAGTAGAAAATATATTCGTTGTGATATACCGTCGGTATATTTATACCATATTGATATTGTATAGGACTAGAAAATTATTAAAGTTATAAAATTATTTATTAAACTCTAAATTAGTAGAAAACATATTCTTGTGATATTCCGTTGATATATTGATATCCTATCGGTATCATATATTTGAGTTCATTTTTAATAAATAAAATAATAAAGAAAAAATATTAAAGTTACAAACTAATTTATTAAATTCTAAATTAGTAGAAAATATATTCTTTGTAATAGTCTATCAGTATATTGATACCATATCAATATTTTATAGGAATGAGTTTAATCCTTTGTGATAATCTATTAGTATATGTATACCATATTGTTATATCATACCAAGTAAATATTGACATTGTAAATTTTAATATTAAAAAAATAAATTTAAATAATATAAAAATATAAAATATAAATAATTTATTTTAAGGGGTATAAACTTAATTTCCTCGTTATTACTTACAGAGCTAATCAGTGAAACTACGTGTCATTTGTGGCTATGGATTTTCGCCAATCCAATCAAGTACTTACCTCCACAAAAAATAATAATAATAATTAAAAAAACCTGTAATAACTGCCATCAATTGAAAAGAAAAATTAAATGTTGTTAAAATAATCCGAAAAGCCAAAAAACAAAAAAAAAAAAAGAAAAAGGAAAAAGGCCATGGCTACAGTGGGCATAGGTGGAGTAGTACTTCACTCTTCATTTCTGGGGAAGAAGGTGAAGCTTAAGCCTTTATCTTTGTCGATACGATTGAAGAAACAATGGAATTCAGGGATTGTTTACTGTAGCCTTGCACATGATCTTTTTGTTGGAGTTGGGGTAGGACTACCCTGTACTGTAATGGAGTGTGGTGATATAATTTATAGAAGCACACTGCCGAAGTCAAATGGGATCACAGTCACTGTTCCTGGGGTTGTTTTGGCTTTGGGTACCCTGTCTTACCTCTGGGCTACTCCTGGTGTCGCTCCTGGTTTCTTCGATATGTTTGTTCTTGCCTTTGTTGAAAGATTGTTTCGACCTACTTATAAGAAGGTACTCCTATTAGTTATTTAGTTAGTTAGGTCCCCAAATTCTAAAATCTTGTTTGTTTGCAGGATGAAATTGTTCTGGGAAGGAAACTGGGTGAGGGATCTTTTGGTTCTGTGTATAGAGTTTCTTTGGCAAGAAAGCCATCTTCAAAGGGTGTCGATTTAGTCTTAAAAAGAGCAACTGAATATGGAGCAGTGGAAATATGGATGAATGAGCGTGTGCGTAGAGCTTGTGCTAATAGTTGTGCTGATTTTATCTATGGGTTTAGAGAGGTACACTTGTAATTATCACATGCATTTTTCTATATTGCAATGAGTTATTTATGTTAAAACTTTGCTAGAGTTCTTCAAAGAAAGGAGCAGAGTATTGGCTTCTTTGGCGGTTCGAAGGTGAAGCTACACTTGCTGATTTGATGCAGAGTAGAGAGTTTCCCTACAATGTAGGTATTCCATTCTCTTGTTGCCTAGGTCTTGTTACAGCTTATATATGTAGATTGAACACATTTTTGTGTAGTTTCCTGGCTACAACAGGAACTGCTTTGGGGACACCACATCAAATTCCATTAGTGGTCTAACAGTCCTTGCATAGAAAAAACATTCTCATGTGAACACTTTGCTCTCCTAGTAAATGTTCAGTAATTCCAATTGACCTGGATAGATAGTCAAGAATTCCCCTATTTCATTACATACTGTCCTGGGCGAAATTAGAGCTCTGCGCTTATACCATTGCGAGTGAGGTGAGTGTACAGATTGTGAAAGGATCTGAGTTTCCCGTGTCTGTGGAGTTTTCCTTCTAAGAGGATCAGGTGGAGATAGAATCTAAAGAATATATATGTTATATAAAGTTGTGTAAGGATCATTTGATATTCGAGGATGAGCTTCATTGGTATTAAATAGTCTCTTAAAAAGATCTAATGTAGGAGAAATCCATAGCTGTGATAAGTAATACTACAACGTTTTCTGTTGAATGAAAATTAAACCAGCATCAAAACCTTCTTAGTTCAAATATAAGAAAAATATGTTCATTTTAGCGTTTACGTGTTAAGGGAAATTGGCAAATACAGAGCTGAGAAGAATGATTTTTGATTTCATAGTGAAAGTGTATGATAGATACTGATCGAGTTAAACGACAAAAGGATGTTGTATAAAACGCTTAGAAAATGCAATTCTACACTAATTAAAAAGAGATGAACAATATGAAGAAAATGCCCTCCTAATTGAGAAAAGATTCTATAGAAAGTTATCCATGAACATTCACCATTTACTGCATTGATAAAACTACCTCTTCAAGTTGAGATATATATTAAATTCTGTCATTTAAACCAAATTTTATGATCGTGCCATGCTTATATGTGCACATGTGTGTGTGTGTATAGCATATCCAAAATTATTACACCTGTGACCCAATAGTTTCAAGGTTGACAATTACATAGTTTGTATTCATTTTTCTTGATACCCATATGCGACTTATTATATTCATTATTTTGAATGATTGTAATTTCTTGTGTCTGACTCTTATTCAGTTGCTGCTCCGAATGGTGAATTACTAAATTCTGATCATTTCTCTGAGAGGAATATTTTATTTATCCGCTTAATTGTTCACAGCACTATTTGACACACTAATGATGTAAATTGTTTTCTCTATGTGAAGACGATTGAAATGAATTGTGAAAGCTGGTAATAATGGGAGAGTGATAGAGATGATAGTTCTCCTTCTTTTCTTATTTTCAAAAAGTTTGATTTAATACAGCAAGAAGAGTCTATTTATATAGTCTCTCAATGATTGATTAACTAACTCATACTATAGTTAGTAACTTTAACAGATTAGTTAGCTAACTATCTAAGGCATTAACTAACTAACTCACTCCTTTAAGAAGTACTAATCAGCTCTTTATCTCAACACTTCCCTTCAAGCTAGGAGGTGCAAAGATATTTAAAACTGGAGCTTGGCTAACAAGTATTCATGCTGATATCTTGACATTTCTTTAGTTAATACATCAGCTAGTTGTTCTTGTGTAGGAATATAGTTGACCATGATCATGTCTTATTGTAATTTTTCTCTAATGAAATGGCAATGGATTTCTCTGTGTTTGGTTCGTTAATAATACACAGGATTGCAGCAATTTGAGTTGCCGCTTTGCTGTCACTGTAAATCTGAACTGGTCACTGAACATCATCATCACATTCTTTGAGAATTTCAACTTGCCTCACAATTTCTGACACTATGCTTTCAAGACTCCTGTACTCAGCCTCAGCTGAGCTTCTAGAAACTGTAGTTTGTTTCTTAGCCTTCCATGAAACCAAAGAATCCCTAGTTTAATCATATAACTGTCACAGATTTTCTGGTAATTGGACAGGATGCCCAATCTGCATCACAAAATTCTGTGATCTTCCCATTAGAACTACTAGACAGAATTAAACCTTGATCAGGCTGTTTTTTAAAATATCTGATGACCCTCATAGCAGCCTCCATATGCGATCTTTTAGGTTGTTGAAGAAATCGGCTGAGGCTTTGAGCACTATAAGATATATCTGGCCTTGTCATATTGAGATACAATAGTTTTCCAATGATCTTTTGATATATAGTTTGATCTACTAAAGGATCTTCCAGTACACCTTGTTTAACATGTTCACCATACTGTTTAGAGGTGAGTTTGACATTACAATCAACGGGAATACTTGCTGGTTTGGCTGCAGATAGGCCTACCTCTGCTAAAGTTCCAAAGTGTATTTCCCGTGGTGCATAAGAATCCTGCTTTGGATCTTGTACACTCAATTCCCAAGACATACTTAAGTTTTCCTAGATCGTTCATCTTAAAAGCACTTTGTAATGCTTTCTTTGTGTCTTCAACAAGCTTTAGGCTGCTACCTGTTATAAGCATATCATCAACATGTACAAGTATAATAAGTTATCCCTTTACTGTTTCTCCTGATAAACAAAGAATAGTCTTGTTGACTTTGTTGAAATTTGAAACTGGTAAGTGCTTCAGTGAGCTTGTGATTCCATTGCCTTGGGGCTTGTTTTAGCCCATACGGGGATTTGATCAGTCTACAAACCTTCTCCCCTTGACTGGAAAAACCCTGAGGCATAGTCATATAAATATCATCTTCCTAATCACCCTAGCAAGAATGCATTGAACACATCCATTTTGATGGATATGCCAAATTTTTGCAGCAACAGTAGATAACACAGTCCTAACAGTTACCATTTTCACTACAGGAGAAAATGTTTTCTAATAATCTATTTCCTCCTGTTGACTATACCCCTTTGCAACAAGCCTTTCTTTAAATCTTTCTACTTCACTAGTAGATTTATACTTGATTTTGTATACCCACTTACGCCTATAGGCTTCTTTTCGGTTGGTAAATCTGTGACAACCGATGTTTTATTATCTAACAAAGCCTGTAAATCTCAGACTTCATTGCCTCTACCCACCTATTATTCTTTGTAGCTTCAGCATAAGTGGTAGGTTCTTGCAGGGTTAGATTTAGCAACTAAGTAAGATTGGTAAGCAGGAGATAAATGATCATAACAAATGTAGTTGCACATAGGATATGAGACCTCTGTGTTAATGTTAAGTGAGATAAAGTCTTTCATCCACTTTGGAGTATGTCTATCTCTAGTAGATCTCCTGTTAGGTACAACAGGTTCAGCTCTAACCATATCAGGAGCAGTTGCCTGTATTTCAGGCTGATCTTCTGCCTGAACAAGTTCGTGAGAAACATATTGTTGTGGATTCAAATCTTCAGGAATACTGATTTCATGCCTGTCTTCATTGTGTGTATTCTGACTTAACTGATGTACAGGCATATACCTTTGACCACCTTGAAATAAAACATTAGAATTAGACATTATATCCATTAACACCGAGTGTTCAGCAGAAGAGTCTTCTTTTGCAAAAGAAAAAACATCTTCTCTAAAAACAACGTCTATTCTCACAAAGAACCTTTTGTTCATAAAATCATACAAACCCTTTCGGAACTTCAGAATAACCCACGAGTACTGCAGCTCTTGATCTAGGTAACATTTTATCATGCTCAGTCAGTTTTTTAGCATAACACAAGCACCCTAGGACTCTGAGATGAGTAAGAGTTGGTTTCGTTGAATATAGCCTCTCAAAGGGAGTTTGATTATTAATAACTCCACTAGGTATTCTATTGATTTGATAAACAACAGCCAATACACACTGACGCCAGAACAAAGGTATTTTTGCTTGAAACCTTAGAGCTCTAGTAACCTCAACTATGTGTCTATGCTTCCTCTCAGCAACACCACTTTGTTGAGGAGTATAAGGACATGATTTCTGATGAACTATTCCCATTTCTGTAAAATATGATCTCACATGCTGAGTTTACAAACTCAGTTCCATTATCAGTCCTAACAATCTTGACTGTTTTATCAAACTGAGTCTTAACAAACTGTAAAAACAATATAATTGAAACACACTCATCTGACTTATGCTTCAGTAAAAATATGCAAGGCATCCTGGAGTGGTCATTAACAGCTGTGAGAAAATACTTGTTCCCATCAAATCTAGCTGTATTTTTAAGGACCCCATAGCTCAAAATGTACCGAGTCAAAGTTGTTTACATTTTTTATAGTATTAGAAGGAAAAATTGATTTTGTCTGTTTAGCATAAGGACACCCTGAGTACTTTGACGCTCTACATATTTCATCATGACTCATATGAAACACCTTACTAAGTACACCAAAATATATGTCCCAATCTCTTATGCCAAAGCTCAATGTCTGATTACTGGGCTTCTATTTACACATCCTTAACAGAAAAAGTAGACAACTGCTCCCCTTCTGTTGTAGTTAAATGTTTAAGCAGCCAGCATAATCCTCCTTCCTCACCAATTTTCTTCACCTCCCCACTATTAAGCTCCTGGAAAACACAAAAGTGTGGAAAGAAGCTAACTGAGTATCCCAACTCCTCGATGATTCTGCTAACAGATAACAAATTGTACTTAAATTGAGGAATATGAAATACATTAGTGATGAAACTATTGGCTGACAGAGCACAAGATCCCAAATGAGTAACTTGAATCATCTCACCATTTGGTAGCTGCACCTCCTTTGGATTCTTCGTTTTAACTATAGACCCTTTCAATAGCCTGGTAAGGTTTGATACCATAGGATTAGCTGCTTCAGTATCTATAATCCAAACTTCACTATTTTCAGAAACTAACAAAGCCTTATCTGCACAGTTTGCAGCATTCACTTTATTAGCCCTGCTTGTTGATGTAGCTGAATCAGCTCCTAGCATCTGAAGAATTTGATCATATTGATCCTTGGTAAAAGTACCTCTATAGCAAATCCTTTACACATTTTTCAGAATTCTTTACACTTTGATTATTGTGCTTAGTCTCATCAGTACCTCCATAGTTATTCTCACATGTAGATGGAATGTTAGTATTCAAACCATACATGAAGTTGGCTTGATGTATCTCATGCTCACCAGCTATCCCAATGTTGTTATTGACCACATTACCAGCAGTACCATAAGAAGAATTATTACCCCCTTTCTTTTTTTATTTGAAATCAGGTGGGTACTCAACTAGCTTGTAACAAAATTCCTTCTTGTGTCCTTTACATTTATTAGAAGTCACAAATCAGAGTAGCATTTTTTTTGAACTTCTGATTTTCAAGTGACCCACTGGTACCATCGTACTGACTAGTCTTAAAATATAGAGCTAAAGACTCTCAATTATTTGAAGACATGATGTTCATTCCCATTCCACCAGTAGTTGACACCACAACATTTTGTGCTTCATCTCCCACAACCATGGCATAAGCTTTATTAAGACTAGGAAGATGAGTCATCAGCAAGATCTGACTTCTTGCCTGCTGATATGAATCATTTAACCCCGTAAAGGATTGATACAATTTATGCCGATTCATATGAATAACAAAAGCTCTAGACTTTTCACGGTCACAAGTTGAAAATGGCACTTAAGCCTCAGATTCATCCCACAGACTTTTCAACTTGGTATGGTAAGCAGCCATAGATGCAGTGCCCTCTTGTAGAGTAGTAATTTCTTTGTACAAGTTATATCTTCTTGACCCATCTACTCTGTCAAACATTTCTTTTAAGTCTTCCCAAATAGTATATGCATTAGAAGCAAAAGCATTTCCACTAAGAATATTCTTAGACACAGAATTCATTAACTAAGAAAGAACAACTGCATTGACCTTTCCCACTGTTCCCAAAACTCTTCCCTATACACTTCTTTTTTACTAGTACCATCTATGAGTCCAATTTTGGTCCTTCCAAGAAGAGCAAGCTTAAGACTTAGACCACTAATATCAGTAGGACTCAAAAACAGTGGGTGATTATAGTCAATACCTTGTTCTGAGTGAGAAATTCTTGTATTCCATCCATCATTCAGAGAAGCGCTACGTTGGTTCTGAGAAATTTTTCCAGCTCTATTGTTATTCATCTTTCCTGTCTGTACTTTCCTTTTATGTAGTGGAAGCAATTCAGAATCTGGAAACCACACAAGAACACCCCAATTTCACCAAGAAATCTGCTTCAACGAGCTATTCTTGACCAGGATTTGGGACAACAAATCTTGCAGATTTGACTTCAAGGAGTACAAATCTGTCTACAACAAACAACAATTAATCGACAATGACCCTTTACCGCTTTACCTTAGGCCTCAATTAGCAATTGTAAGACCGACATGTCTTCATCCCGAAATAAGTAGATGCAGAATCTCTTCGAAAAGGTAACTTGAATTAGCAATCGGACTGTGAACCATTGTCACTCGTTAGGCCTCCCAATATAATGGATTTGAAAGAGTGAAAGTCATAGCTTTGATACCATGAAGTCAATTGAAATGAATTGGAAAAGCTGGTAACAATGAGAGAGTAATAGAGATGATGGTTCTCCTTTTCTTATTTTAAAAAAGGATGACTTAATACAGCAAGAAGAGTCTATTTGTATAGTCTCTTAATGATTGATTAACTAACTCTACTATAGTTAGTAACTCTAACAGATTAGTTAGCTAACTATCCAAGACATTCTCTAACTAACTCCTTTAAGAAGTACTAATCAGCTCTCTATCTCAACACTATGCTAGTTTTCAGTTTTTATTATGAGCCAAATGACCCCCATATTACATAATTTACTTGCTCTACATTGTGGAAGGAAGTTTTTATAATTGGCCTTTCCATACAGATTTAGCAAATGAAAGAAAATAATTGACATAGACAACAACTAGTTGAAACCAGTGTTTTTAGTTATTATGGGTACACTTTGGATTCAGTGTTTGTCATGACTGTTTTCATTTATATTTAGTCGAGATTATATGATGGTCTAGAGATCAGTGTGATATTTAGATATTATCTTAGAGAACTTCCGAGACAAATTATTGAGTATTGGATAGAAAATTAAAAAATTGGAATAAGTCAATGAGCAAGATGGATATAAAGAAAGCCCAACCATAACTAGCTTTTGGTTGGTTGTAGTTTTTGTTGTAAGTCCTTTTTGCAAATGTTACTATCTGATTTATTCTCCGCTTCCTGATCTCTCTCTCTCGTTAAGGATAATCCGATCCAATCAAATTCAAAATCAAAAGGATAGATCAACCTTATTGTTACAGAATCGTTATAGATATGCAATATTATATATATGGTAGTCTAATTGATTTGTAGGAATTTGATTATCTAGTTACCATAGCTAGTTAGTACTCTTCATTATTGTATTCTTTGAGCAATTTTTCCATCAATCTCGGATGGAGCCAAAGATTTACTATTTTTTGGCTTTGGGGTATGATGGAATAAAGCAAAATGGCTCTTTAAACTGTCTGC
>JAOTQJ010000011.1:8527465-8581051 GCA_025642045.1 Solanum sejunctum | reverse complement strand
GTGAATAGAAATTCGGTATAGTGTATGTCTAGGTGCCCTATCGGCACCAATCACGGCCCCTGGGTTGGGTCGTGACATATATCACTAACAAACTCAACAGTAGCTTGTATCTTGTCTAACATCCTATCTCGCAATGAACATGTGTGTTCACTATTGAAGTACCTTACTTTGAACACCTCTTAATTTTTCCGTCAAGATGCCTTCATAGTCCAATTACAGTCATCCAACAAACAGACCAAGACATAGCTACAATATTTATATAGCAGTAACAAAAATATATACTTTATCTTAACAAATATTTATTTTAGGTTCATACACATATTTTATCATTGATACAAATTAACAAACAACATGATCCAATTTTTATATAAAATATATAGATATCTTTTTATGGTGATTCATGATATTATTCATTCAGTTATGTGTCATGCATATTTTGTCAGTGCCACACAACAAATAGATTCATCATATAATATGAATAAATCAAAAACACCTTTGAGTGTATCATACTATATGATACACATTTATTTTGTTGGATTTGCCATACATATGAATGAATCATTTATTATTCCTAAAAATTTATAAAAAATGATATAATAAATAACATAATCTCTATGAATCTAATGCATGATACAAATCACCTACATACCTCTTCTCATCAGATCTCTTGACTTTGAAGTTGAAATTATTTTCTATTATATATCTTTTCATCATTGCACCAGTGTTGCCTTGTTCTTGTACAATTGTTTCTCCTTCACATCAGTATTCTCTGTATCAACAATGTAGCTTGTTATTTCCAATTCTGAAATATAAGAAGAATTACCAGCACTTGATTCAATGGCAAGAGCATGTATATCATGACCACTTCCCTCAACACACATAACTTCGCATAAGTAGCTTCAAAGTGATGTATCACTCTATTCGTCTTGGCAACTACATCGATACACAATGAATATTTGAAATTCCAAGCTTGTTCCTTTTTACCTTAAAATATAATCGTACTCCCATGTCATTTCTAATAATCATTGGTGATGAACTACCTTCAACAATATATCAAATTTCTCTGTCTTTTCTCCCGTCGTTGATCTCCAATTCACCTGTAATGGTGGATTTGAGATTCAAAAATGAAATTGTTGATAGAACAACTACTCCATCACTTTTGTATAGCGAATAAACTTATGTTGTTTTTCGAAATCCCAAAATGCTTCAACATAATTGCCAGATTCAACATATTTTATCTCATAATTCCTGTTTACAATATGAATTCTTGTTCGTTATAACTCGAAGAATTGGAAACTATTGAATTTTGAAATGTATTGTTGCCAGTTTGTTAGGAATTTGATTATGATCTATTTAGCTAATTTTTAGAAATTGAAATTTACCTTCCATTTAAATTGTGACTGAAATTGAAAATAATGAATCAACACAATCTCATTTACGGCAATGTATCCATGTAATGATTACTTTAAGGGTTTTTTCTAAATTTACAAGGGGTTATAATATATTGAAATTTGTTAATTACACTATGAGATTACTAAAATGTAACCCCACTCCTGTTGTGCTTCTTGTCAAACTTTTAAGGATTAATATGTAATTATTAGATTTATCACTTATTATACGTATATTTTGTAAAATTTATTATTTTAATGAATCTATATATATAGGACATGCTTCAATGCAACGCATGTATCTAGAAAACTAGTTTTAAATAAATGTTCCACGAGTACGACAAGGGGGATGTTAAGACTCTTCAACAGTGTGATTTCTAGATAAGATGTTAAGGTTCTAGCAGTGGAACATAATTCTCAGTTGCAAGTTCCACCTTAGCATTGTATATTTTTCCACAGAAACAATTCCTAACTCATTACTACATTGATATTCTATGCTACACTGCCAAGTATAAATGTTAAATTACATAGGTTGAGTGCAAATTACAGAAAGCAAACTAAAACAAGGAGAGGACGAGAACCTATGATGTATGTCAAGTTACTTATTACTTCTAATCCATGTCCTTTTCTGCTTACTCTGCATGTTCCATGGAGAACTGGAGTAGGAAGTGCCTCAAAAGCCCCATCATTAGGCTATCAAAATTATACTGCAGGCCCCCATTGTGCAATATAGGATACAATACATGGTCCCTCCCAAATGTAATAATTTGTGTTCTTGTAGAGTTCACTGCACATTCATATATCCAATTGCTCGAGGTTGATCATGCTTGCTGAATGTTGTATTAGTTGCTTCCTAATGTCCACCTGTAATTGGCATAATGGAGTTGAACCATAAAATCACATCAAGTGGAAAGAGATGGACCGCCACCAGCCCACCATAGTTTTTAAAAGAAACACATTAATTCTGTCTCAACTAGATGTCCCTAATAAAGTCTCAGCTTAACACTACATTCACTGAACAGAAAAACATACCTTGGAACCCATTAGTGATGAGAAGACAACATTTGCTTCAGCTGCATCCTCCACTACTAATTGCTTTAACAGCCTAGTCTCCGGGTTCATTGTTGTTTCCCATAACTGCGCTGGCATCATCTCTCCCAAACCTGAAAAGTTCTCCATAGACATTACATGACTTAAATCAGGGAGGTTACAAGAACTCACATGTCTATGTATAAGAGATGCATCAGCTCTGGATCTGACATTGCTGAAACCCCCACTCATCCACCCACTAAAACCTATTCCCTCGGTCCCAGTATATGTGACACGGTTTTATTTGGCACAAATCTAAGAAAAGAAACAAACCTTAGACATTTGTGTGGCTATTAAATCACTTTATTTAAAAGATTATTTTAAAGTTAAGTTATTTCTAATTGTAAGGAGGTGACATTCTTTTTGGGACATACTAAAAAGGAAAGGGTTCCAATTGGCATAAACTGGAACAGAGGGAGTACAATTGTCATTCGTTAATAGAAAAACAAGCACCCAATAAATGATTTCTACAGTTTGCAAAATGGTGCTTCCTCCCTCATAACTTATGAGAAGGATATAGGACACGAAATTTCAGCATATACAATTATTGCCATCAATTAAACTTAGTCTATTTTCATTTTATTTTTTCAAACATATGGTTTGGTAGAAACATAAACCAAAGAATTTTGGCAGTTAAATTCTGAAATTATTTTGAGGTGATGTCAAGTAGTTGATGTCCCTTTGTTAGAGATGTTCATGAAACAAGGGTTTCTCATCACACAAAGCACCTTAAGGTACATCTAAAATGGCTTTGTCAATTATCCCTCATTTAGCTGGTAGTAAGTTCGGCAAACAGTTCCCTATCAAGAAATGTGTTCCAAAATGAATGTCGCATGTGAAATATTAAGTTTTCAAGATCCAAAAACCGAAAACATATCATGCTTCCTATCTCACCTTTGAACCTCTGTATGTTATATGATGCATTTGAAGGAAAGGAATGCTGGACCTTTGTAAGTTCTACATCATCATAGCAGTAGTATGCTTGTTTTCCCCTCTCAACCTGAATAATTCAACATAGAACATTAAAACATGGAGAACAGTAAATACAGAAGTTGTTAAAACAACACTTGAAAGAAAATAAACCTTATACAGAGGTGGAACACCAACATAAATGCAACCTTCCTCAAAAAGAGCTCTCTGCAATAAGTTAAGAATGTCTCAACCAGGTTCTCCAAAAAGTCAACTAGATATCTTGGTTATTTCCTTACGCAATTCAACTGTTAATTCCCAGTGGAAAACCCATGTTTCATTGGATCATGAAGAACAATGAAAGGGACGCACCTGATATCTAAAGAAAAATGTCAACAACAAAGTTCGAATATGAGCACCATCAACATCAGCATCGGTTAAAATTATGATCTTATGATAACGAAGAGCTTCCTTTTTAAAATCTTCCCCCTGAGATGCAGATGATTTAATGAGAATAACATTTTGAACAAAGAACACAATGCTCAAACCTCAAAGATGAACATAGTACCTTAACTCCGAGTCCTAAACCAAAAATAAGATTTTGAATTTCTTCATTTTTATACATAGCTGCTTCATCCTTTCTTTCAATATTCAAAATTTTGCCTCTTAAAGGAAGAATAGCCTGCAAACCATGAACAACTAACACATTTTACGTTGGAGTCTGAATGTAATAAACTTAGTAGTAGTAAGAAATTAGTCATCTAATCGCCACTTCTGCAGCACAATTTTTCTCTATATAAGTTTGGCCCGTCTTTTACCAATGTAACATGCAGTGTCTGCTTTAGTTGAACAATTCTTTTCTTTTTTTGGTCACAAGGAGAAGGTTAGGTGGAGAATCAGCTTGCAGAACTTCCATCAGCAGTTTCATAAGCTACTGCATAGTCTGAAAAGGGGGGTAACTGTTTACAGCACACCAATGAGGTTTGATTACCTGAAAGCGCCGATCACGACCTTGTTTTGCACTTCCACCAGCTGAATCACCTTCAACAATGAAAATTTCTGAAAGTTTTCAAAAGAGAAAAGGATCTTTTAGAAAAGGCAGTCAACTTACATGATATTACTACATTCTATACCTGCGTAAATTGAAAGATACATTACATAAAAGATCCTAGCATCTCCGGTAATATGGGGTGTTAAATTTAAAAGTACTCAATTCTATTTTACATGATATTCTTCTATATAACACACAACGTTTGACACATTAACATAATAAAACTTTAATTACCTTGAGAAGTTAACGCAAATCGATTTTCAACCATGACATGTCTTCCTTACCAAATACTCCATCTACCCCTTTTTGTGACACTATCAGTACTTGGGAAGTAAAACAATGTGTTCTCCGATTAATTTGACTCTGTTTTTCTTTAGTAAGGTAATGCAAATTTCTTTAACTATGTCTAACTAAAATTGTTTTTTGGAAAGGTGAAGTAATTTTATAAATTAGAACAGCACAATGATGTGCTATTGGAACTGTACAATGTAGCAAAAGAACAAATAACAAAAGTGTGCCTGTCTTAAACTTGTAAGGATTCTAATGTTTGTAGAACTGTTTCTGTCTCATTTACATGTTCCATCCTACACCATGAGCAAAACAAAAATTTATAGTTAGACTTTATCATGATAGAGCTTGCAGAATCTTCAAAATATCTTCTATATCTTTCAGTCTAAGACAGTCCACCAAATACATGCAGGTATAGTATTGCACCACAGTAGCTTCTCTTAGGCCTTTTCAGTGCCAGCACCTCGGTAAATCATTTGCTGATTTGGCATGACCCATTGTGACTCGATCATAATTGAGAAAAGCTGTCACGATTGCATGGTAACTTGGCAGTGCAAAATCAAGTGACATGTGCCATCCGAATGTCTCCCACATAAAAGCACTTGCTATATACGTCAAAACCTCTTTTTGGAATTTTTTTTTTTGGGAGGCGGGAGGGGCTTTAATTGATCTCAGATCTCTTTCCCTGGCCAAAGGAGTTAGTAAGTTCTCTTCTGATAAAAATTCTGTAGCACGATCTCACTGTGAACATACCTTTGTTGCTAGTGAGTGATCCATGTATCTTACTTTTATATATACAAGACAGCCGCCATCTTATCTCACTGTGAACAAAGTCCCCTAACTGACCACTGCCATGGGAAGCTGATCTAGAAGACTAAACTCCCCCAAAAAATCAATTGCTTCATTAGGACCGCTCTTCTAAATGCCACTCTCACTCAAGACAATCTCAATATCAAGAAGGGTTTTCAGATGGTGAAATAGATGCTTCACGTGCTATCTCAAGGAGGAGACACTGAACTACTTATTTTTTACACTATCCTGTGGCAGTAGACAAATGGTCCATGTATTTTCCAGTTTCTGGCATCAGCTGGCCAACACCAGCTTTCCTAAAAGATGCAATTGAAAGTTGGAGCTCATGGAAAGTGCATAAATCCATAAAGAAAATATGGCAAATGGTACCAGCATGTATATTCTAGTTTATGCAGATTTCTAAGATGCGCAAACTCTTCAATTTTGATGCAGCACCCATGTTGGATTCTCCAAAACGCACAGTTAACATTTTTGAAGATTCCAAGCAACATAGATATGGATGGAGAGAAACAACAGATGTTATGATGGAACTCCAACTCCAAACTGCTATTTGAAATCTAAAAGTCTGATGTATCTTTTTATTTGGAGCAATTCCCCTAAAAATGATGTAATTTCCCTTTTAGATATCATCAGCTCCCTCTCAATGGCCTAATAGCCACAAGTGTTTGCTATAGGTTTGAACTCCTAAATCTTCCTTTTTTTGGTATTAAATGGAATTATCACCTATTTACTTTGCAACTGAAGGATGACTTTTGATACAATCACTTACAATCAAAAAAATAAAAGGTGATCCATGTTATGTTGTCTTCTGTGTGTGTTAGTTGCTGATATGTGTTTAACAAACTGGAAAATCAATAGCCCTGTTCGTTTCTAAATCATTGAAATTTCTTATAAAAATTGATGCTCCCCCATTTACTCTATCAAAGGTCAGTGCCCTATCCAATGGTCCATCCAGAAAGAAACTTCTCTCCCACTGCTCACCCTGATCCAGTATAAGCCTTAAAGAGAGGCTACAGAGATCTAATGTTCTTTCATACTGACACGCCATAGGATGTTCGAATTTTCTAGCATACCATTGCCGATCATTAGCGTAGTTGTTCCTGATAACATCAGCTCAGAGCACTTCCACCTCAGTTAAATCTCCATAAGCACTTTATCAACAGGCTTTCATTTTGTTGTATGATATTTTTCATCCCCCAATGCTCCATTTTTTGACTTTTAACGAAAAACTTCTAGTTCACCAAATTAAACGATTCCTTGTAATCTTGTCATAAGAAGTTCCTCCTAAGTTTGTCAATTCTTTTCTCAATTTTGGTACGCATTGGGATAAGTAAACATTACATAAGCAGGAACTCAATCCAACACGCTATTAATTAGAACTGATCTCCCACCCAAAGAAATATATTGTTTCTCTTACCTGGCTAACTTTTTTTCAAATTTCCCATCACTACTTCTCAGATACCATCAACTTTGCACTTGACAACCCATAATGGCAATCCAAGATAAGTAGTTGGTAAGGTACCATCTTGGCAGCCTAAGATAGCAGTAAGAATGCAGCAATCAGTGACTTGGATATAACGAACTTTTTCTCCAACTAATAGGGAGCTGAGACAGGTTCAAAGACCACTAAAATCAACCCTCAGAATGTTTAAGTTGATCAACCTCAGCATCGCAGCAGAATATCATTCACGTACAACAGGTGAGAGATCTCTAAAGTATATGGATGTTACGAATTTTCGAACTTTTTATCCACCTAGTCCAATATGCTACTGACAACATACAACTGAAGTATTTTATCACCATCATAAACATGAACAGAGACATTCGATGTCCTTGTCGTAGACTCCTTTGAGCGGCAAAGAAGCTCTCTAGAGTTCCATTGACTAGGAAATAATGCTTACACAACAACAACATACTCGGTGAATCCCACAAAGTAGGGTTGGGGGAGGATAGAGTGTATGCAGACCTCACCATTACCTAATGGAAATAAAGAGGTTGCTTCCGAACGACCCTCGGTTCAAGTGTATCCGATCCACAGAAAGAAAAAAACAATAGATATAAAATAATAGCTAAAAGGAAGAGCAATGTCAGTTCTACAAGAAAAATACTAGCAACAACATATGACCATAATAGCAAGACTAATCCTATGACAAACCTAAAACCCGTCACAAGGCAAGACAGTATTATGCCTCTAGTAACCTTCTACCCTAAAATGCGACCTCCACTCCTTTTTATCTAAGGTCATGTCTTCTGTGATATGGAGTTGCAACATGTCCTGTCTAATCACCTCTCCCTACACTTTTTCTACCCATGCCCCTCCATATTAGCCCCTAGATACAAGTTCTCACACCTCCTACTAGGGCATCAACACTCCTCCGCACATGCCCAAACTATCTCAGTCTCGTTTCTCTCATCTTATCCGCCACAGAGGCCACTCTCAACTTCTCCAGAATAACTTTATTCCTAATCTTGGTAGTCCTAGTATGTAATACCCCGTAAGTTGGAAGGTTGGGACAAGGGAAATTTGTGTAGCAAACTAGACATTGTTAGTATTACGAGGGTCAATTACGACCCGTAAATGTAACCACGGGTCATAAAAGGTTGTTGTGGATGTTGATCACAGAAGAGATTTACAAAGGGGAAAACAAGGGTTCAGCATGATGAAACCCTCTATAGGTCGTGAAAGGGTTGACGGGTCGTAACATGGTTTCATAGGATGGATCCTAGAAATTTAAATTTTTTCTAAGTGTTTAAGTGACCCACGAGAAATGACTATGGACCATAAATGAAACTACGGTTCATAAGTTGGGTTCATCATTTGGGTCCTAAAGACGTGAAATTGAGCTAAGCGTTGGGTGGATTCACAAGAGGCGTTTACGGAACAAAAAAGGGACTATGGTCCATGGATGGGTGCCCGTAGATGAGGATCAAAAACCTGGAAAATTAGTCTGACTATTACGAGACCCTTTCCACAGTGGGTCTATGGCTCGTGGAATCAGTTTGTGGTTCCCCCGACAGTTTTTAATGAAGGATGTTTTCGACATTTCTTCATATCCCAAGCCCTACACTACATCGTTTCAAGCCCAAATCAGCCCTTAAGTGTATCTATACTACCCATCACCTCACTTTCCCAAAATCATTCACCCAAATACTCAAATTTTCTCAAGTTCCCTTCTTGCCTAAGCTCAAGTGAAGGGCAAGGCTAAGGTTTCAAGTTCCATCACCCAAATCCTAGATTCTCTCCATCAATTTACCCAAGGTATGTGGGTTTCATCCTAGGGTCCTTCCACTGTGGAGACCAAAGAATCCCTCTTCTTCTTTATTCATTACAAGTATGTATTTTAAGGGTTTTGTGATTTCCATTCAAAATGCATCAACATGATATCATATTATGATTATTAGTCTTATTATGCATGGGTAGCACTATTGACATGTTTTTATGATTTATTGAGTAAACCTCTCATATGCATAATCTAGGGTTTTATGAAATTGAATATAGCTTTCCCTATTTAATCTAGATTCATGTTTTTCCTAAATATTATGGTTGATCAAAGTTCATATAGTACGAGTTTCATGAATGAGCATTTAGGTTTATGCATTATGCAAATTCCAGGGTTTTAATTCATACATGGGCTATGGATCATCATAATTATAGCTCTATTGTCATCAATTCTCATGAGTATGCATGAATTTCTCTAAATTACATTATCTTAAGGTGACTTCACATACATCATTGTATTAGACTATGATATTCCTATAATAAGCTTTTATGATGAAATCCAAGGCAAGAATGAATGTTTGTGAATTCTCTCACCCAAGGTATGAATGTATAATAATGAAAGGCCAATTCTCACATTACATAAGTTTAAGGAGCTATTCTATGATTATATTTTATGAATAATGTGCAGATTAGTAGAAATTCCTCTCCATTGGATGTGACTAATGACTTATGACTTTATGACTTCTATTTCATTGAGAATTTACTTAGCACCAAGTGGAACTTGGGATGGAGGCTCTCACCCTTTAGTAGAGGCATGAAACCCACTAGTAGTAAGATTCCATTGTCCCATAACTACTTGCCACCGTAGGATAAAAGATCATCCATTAGTAGAGGCTTGATTCCTTATAAGGTCCACCCGTTAGTAGAGGCTTAGTCATTTATGTAGCTTAGTGGATTCACTTACCCTTTGGTTGGATGGTGGTTTGCCATGATTTCATAATGTATGTAACTATATGATATGGTATAGTACTATACTGTACAATACAATACAATGTTTGGATAGACTATGGTTTGTTTAATGATAATTTTGTTTGATTTGACTGTATGGTACTCTATTGTAACTGATAAATTTACACAAATGCCTTTAACTATTACAAATATTAAATTTAGCAATATTGTTTAACTAAACATTTTTTCGATAAATACATAGAATCAAGTAGGAAAACAAGCTAATATATCCCCAATTCACACAAACACCACAAGAAAAACAAAAAGGTAAGAACTTTTAAAACACAAACCTCAAGAAATAGATCTAAAATAGAGAACCATGGGATACCACCAAATTGGTGGTTTCAAAAAGTGAGGGTTTTTATGGTTACGAAATCATGAAATCAAACCATACCATACCATACCATATAATTAATGAAACGATAAAAAAAACGTGATTTTCTTATTAACCATACCATACCATACCATACCACAAAAAACTATCATCCAAACAAGTTGTTAGGTGTTTAGGAGTCTACCTTGGCAAGTAGTCTCCCCCTTTTCTCCGGTGAAGAGGCAACATCGGGACTCCATGTCATAGCTCACATGATTTATTTCGGTTAACAGTAACTCTGTCACATGTTCATGATCTTTCACAAGGTTCAAGGTATCCCTCACTATGATATACTTAAGTTGTTTCTCTTAAATAAGTTAAAGGTTCTTTCACAAGGCTTAGATAATTCTTATTATGGTCATATAATGTTTTCACAAGGTTCATGCTTCTCTCATGATTTATGAATTTTACATCATGAAGAGAGAGAGTGTATGTTCCCTAGTTACAAGCTTTGTGCGTTGATTATGTTCCATGACTTAAATGGTACTCCAAACGATTATGTGATTTTAGCATGGTCTATTGAATCCACATAGTGCCTCATGGTATATTGCGTTGCATGCTCACATACTTAGTACATTCTAAGTACTAACTCATACTTTATGCCTACATTATCTCACAATGTAGGGACGGGCGACTATCCTCCTCATCCTCGTGGTCGATTCAGATTGCTATTACAACAATAACAACATACCTAGTGAAATCCCACAAGTGGAGTCTGGGAAGGGTAGAATGTACGCAGACCTTACCACTACCTCATAAAAGTAGAGAGGATGTTTCCTGGGAACCCTTGTCTCAAAAACCCATAAGCAGAATAAACTAGATATGACAAAAGTAAAAGAAAGGAACAGCAAAAAAACAATAATAACCAAAAGCACATGGCAATACGTAAATATGATACAATTAACACACAACAATAATGACAACACATGTTATAAAACACTCCTACTCTTCTACCCTACAATACCCCATGACTAGATAACCACCTAACCCTACCAATCAATTAGTCTATTACTCTAATATGCGACCTCCACTTCTTTCTATCTAGAGTCATGTCCTCAGTGAGATCAAGTTCCGTCATATCATGTCTGATCACCTCCCCCAATGCTTCTTCGGTCTACCTCTTAAAACCAACCTCTCGCACCTCCTAACAGGAGCATTGGTACTCGTTCTTTGCACATGTTCAAACCATCGCAGTCTCGTTTCCCTCATCTTATCAGCCACCAGAGCCACCTCTAGCTTCTCCCGAACAGTCTCATTCCTAATCCTGTCACTCCTGATGTGACCACACATCCATCTCAACATCCTCATCTCTGCGACATGCATCTTCTGGACATGTGAGCTTTTGATTGGCCAACACATTGATTCAGATTGCTATTGAAGACTTATAAGTCCCCATGATTCGGGGACGAACCTATCTCTATCTAACCTTGTTTATGTTCTAGACTTAAAGACAGTTTAACTTGTATTTTTCATTTGAGGGTGAGCTAGGAGCATGTCTTAACCCCATCTAGTCTATGATTAGAGATATTGTTGGACATGTACATATGGATGTATGTTGTTATGCTACTCTTGCTAATGCCTTATGCTATACCCCTAGTCTCATGTTCCTTAGTTTCTATTTTATGATTTTATTCAATACCTATGAACACTTACTTGAATGGATCCTAAGAGGTTTGTTTGAGGGTCTCGAGGTCCTCATTCGTCGTATTAAGCCTAAGGCCTAGCCTAGGTTGTGTCATAGTATGTGTTAGAATAGGAATAGGAACAAGAATAATATTTACAATCTTACTTAGAATAGGAATAGGAATAATAATATTATATAGAATTCTACTTGGAAAAAGATTGAATTACAGCATCCTAGTTAGAAAAGGAGTCTAATATAGTATCTATAAATAGGGTCTCAATGTAATAATGTAGAGACAACAATTCAATAATATTCTTCTCCAATATTTGTCACATGGTATCAGAGCTTCTATGATCTTGATAGGAAAAAGAAAAACTTCGCTACCCCTGGGTGGCTGACCATATATGTCATCTGTCCAGCCAATGATTATGTTAGCAAAAAATTAGGTCATCGTATCTCTTTTTGGTAACTATTTTCTCGTATCTAATTTGCATAGCACCGTGCATCTTTCCGATGACTACTTTCCCATATCCGATTTGTGTAGCACCAAACTATCTTTCCGGTGACTACTTTTTCTTATTCAATTTGCCTAGCACCATACCATCTTTCCGATGACTACTTTCTTATTTGTGTTGGGTCGTGACATCATTTCGACCCTATCCATACAATTACTCTTTTTCAATAGGGTCGTGCTGTCAATATGATCCTAACTATATAATTTCTATTTTCCAGTAGGATCGTGTCATCATTCCGACCCTACCCATATAATTCTCTTTCTCATTAAGGCCGGGTCATCATTCCGACCTTACCCATATAATTTTATTTGTCAATTTGTGACCACTTTCAGCCATCAAATATAATAATTCTTCCAACTTGTTTTAAAGTGACTTTCTTAGAGCAATTTCGAGATGATGCATATAGTCTTTCTCCATTGGCCTTTTAATCAGTTGAACATTAAGAATGTTTTTCTTCATGATGATCTCGAGAACAAAATCTATATAGAGCAACCACTTGATTTTATTGCTCAGGGGGGGTCTAGTAGTGTTGTATAACGATTTTATAAGTCACTCTATGATATGAAATAGTCTTCTGAGCTTGGTTTGGGAAATTTAACATTGCAATTCAGGAATTTATTACTCTGTGTTTTATCAACATTACGCATTAAATACTGTATTTCATGAGAAGACCAAGCACATAAAAATTGACTGGCATTATGCATCAAATCCAGTATTTTATGAGAAGACTAAACACATTGAGATTGATTGTCAATTTTGTGAAATCGAGTGAACAACTTGCAGATATCTTACCAAGCTCTTCGTCGGTTGTCGTATTAATTACATTTAACAAGCTAGTTACATATGACTTGTATGCACCAGCTTGAGGGGGAGTGTTAGAATAGGGATAGGAACAATCTTCTCGATATAGGAGTTACATCAGATTCCACGTTACAGCTCGCATACTCTTATTGTCGGTTAAGGTTGATATCCCACAAAATGATTATGTTATTTTCAAGCTTTTACTATGATTTGATGCATTGACAACATAATTTACTTATGTCCTATCTCATGCTTATGTTATTATGGTTTTGCATCTCACGACTCATGCACTATATTATTTCATGTTTATCCGTACATTTGCTCACATACTTAGTACATTCAAAGTACTAATGCATACTTTTTTGCATACATTGTTTTATAATATAGGGGAGGATGTTCAACCTACATCTCACCCTTCTCGTGGCTAGATCCAGATTGGAATTCATTGAAGATTGATTGGTGACTCCTCATGTTTTGAGGGCGAGGCTATCATATTTTACTTCTTCTTACCTTTAGCTTATGTTGTCACTTGAGACTATTTTACTTGTTTTACATTGAGGGTGAGCTAGGAACATGTCCTATGCCTCCCCCCCAATGATTAGTAAAGGCATGTTTAGATGTCATGAAAGTGCAAGTCCATTTAATTGGGCATGCTACTATAGCTCTTTCATTGTTGAATCCTTCATTGAGACTTATCCTCCGCTTTACATGTCTTTTTGATTGATGCTTCTTATCTTATGTATGCTTATGATATGCTAAGATGGTTTGGTTGGGGTCCTTCAGGGTTTCGATCACCATGTCACACCTAAGGCCTAGCTTGGGTTGTGACAATAACTGTGTCTTTAACGAGCATGCCTTCTTACGGAAGAATTTAGTATTTTTGGCGCCTTGTCTAAATCATAAACATTTTAATCTTTGTCTTCAGACTTCAAGAGATCTATTCATATTTGGTTAACTGTGGTAGTGACTCATTCTTTGTAACTTAGCCCTGACTAGCAAGTCTTCTAAAATTATGATGTTTTCCAGTGCCATGTTCAATTATGCTAACTGTGATAGCACCTCATTCTTTCTGTGTTCCAGATTGCCAAAGTTGCATTTGTTCCACTCCCTCAGCTTACCTTTCAAACTGTAATTATTTATATAGAGCATAATCTCATCACCCTACAACCACCCCAAAAAAGGGAAGGCTTCAAAAATCTCTATCCACATACTTCTCTTGAAAAAAGTAATCACAAAATAAGGCTCCTAAAAGACATTCCAATAGACTCTATTCATATGAAAAATGCTTACGCTATCTATGGTTGTTAAACTCTGACAATGAGTATTCAGAACTCCACTATCACAAGAATTACATGTCTCCATAATAGTGACAAAAGCACCACTCACATAAAACAAACTCTACTGCATTAATACGGAAATAAAATCTTTCCATTATTAGCAATGGATGACCATACATACTTATATTAGATTGTTTGCGCTCAAAGTATATAAGCTAAACTCAGAAGCAAGCCCGACATCAGCCGTTTTTTGTAGAGAAAGGTCCGATATATTTCATGCCATTAAAATATTAAGCCAAATATCCCAAAGGAAAAAATGCTATATTGGTTGTGATTGTGAAATCCATATTAAGGTAAACTTACCAGCTTCATCAGGATTTGTGGCTGAACAATCAGCAAGCTTCCCTGGAAGAGAGGATGATCTTAAGACACTTTTCTGTCTCACCAACTCCCGAGCCCTCTTTGCTGCAAGAGCTGCCTACATACGGCAGAATAGATATGACTGGTAAACATTTTTTAGTCAGCCTAATATACAAAGATCAATGTTCTGTATCTAACAACTTAGGTACCTTTAGAGCATTTAATGACTTGGAAAGAATCGAATCTAGCACATCTGGATGCAATTCCAGATACTCAGTCAGATACTCTTGAACTGACTGATCGACCACCTTTCTTACCACAGGATTTCCCAGCCTAGTCTTCAATGGATATACATAGTAGAAGTAAACAATGTCAGCGATCAGACAATTGAAATCTTAAGGCTTTACGGAACTTTTATACCATAAAACTTACAAATATTTCAACCATGAAAAGCGAGAGATACCTTAGTTTGTCCTTCAAATTCTGGATTCGGAACTTTAACGGAGATAACACAAGTTAATCCTTCTCTTACATGCTCGCCACTTAAGTTTAGTTCCTTCTCCTGAATAATACAAATGAACAAAACTTGATAGTAACCAAAATATCCCTAGTTATAGTAACATTAAAAAAAGACGAATCAAAATAACAGAGAAGATTTAGGATAATTCACTAGCTTGATTGCACCCAATCAGTGTGTCAGAGGGAAAATGAATAGCAAATTCTGAAACGCAGAATTGGAGATTTCAACTGAGTTTTAATTTGTCTTTCCCACTTTGATTAAATAGATTTCTTTTTCTTTGACTAAATTTTTTAAGGATAAAAACACCTTCTCTTATCAATCCTTATGCTCATTGATATTAATAATTTGAATGAAAAACTAACAGTCATACAAAGACCCATGACTAAGATTGTGGGATGGTCCAGAAAGCACTGCTAATGTGCTTCTGTAAGATGTGTGCATATAAGCAGTTCAAAGCTGAGGAATTTAGTTAAAAGGTGAAGTCAGCAGTACCAAAGTTCATAGACTTTATACACTTGTGTTCAACTAACAATATAGTCAATCACATTCTCATCAACATTCTTCTTTTCATTTATTTCACCACTTTTCCTAAATCAAAAGTTTCCTGTCTGAAAAAAAAAAAAAAACACCACTCAATGTTATACTGATGTAGTGCGGCAAGAACTAGAACATTATTTACACACCTCAACATCTTAAATAGATTCCAATTAACTCTAATATATAGACTACTTTAAAATTTGAATTTCCTTGTCTTGATATGTAGTTACATAAAGAATATCTATTAGGCAGGAAGGAGTCGATTTTTTAGTTATTGAAACAGAAAGCCTTTATTATACATGTTTCGGTTTTGTAAATAAAAACCAACTCAATAAAAAATTGAGTAGTTTGGGGGTTTGGAATAGTAGCGGAAATGTGAACACCATGTGGGACACTACTGCTGGTTGCATTAGAAGAGTAGCTACCAAGGTACTAGGGATTTCGAGAGGAACCTTTGGTGGATGTCAAGATGATTGGTGGTGGAATGGAGAAGCTCAAGGCAAAGTAAAAGCTAAGAAAATTGCCTATACAAAGTAGTTGGAGTGTGGATGAGAATGAAAAATGAAGGCTTATGGATATCTATAAGACGGCGAAGACAAAAGCGAAGACGGTGGTCACAAGTGCTAAGACAACAACGTTTGAACGTTTATATGTTGAGCTAGGTGAAAAAGGTGGAGACAAGAGATTGTATAGGCTCGTGAAAGAGAGAGAGAAGCCCACAATTTGGACCAAGTGAATTGCATCAAGGATGAGGAGGGTGAGGTGTTGGTGGATGAGACTTCCATTAAGCAAAGGTGGCAAGCTTACTTTAATAAACTCTTAAATGGAAAAGGGAACAGAGATATTGAGCTGGATGATTTGGCACACTTCGATAGTCATCAAGATTTGGTCACTGCAGGCGTTTCAGAACTGAGCAGGTTAGACGTGCTATTAATAAGATGAACAAAGAGAGAACAAACGGACCCTATAAGATTCTGGTAGATTTTTGGAAGAGCACGGTCAAGGATGGTATGAGTAATTGACTAGGTTGTTTCATGCTATTTTGAAGACGGCTAAGATGCCCAATGAATGGAGGATTCAAAGGTTCCATTGTACAAAAACAAGAGTGATATTCAAAATTGTAATGATTACAGAGGCATCAAGTTGTTAAGCCCACTATGAAGGTTTGGGAGAGAGTGGTGGAGGTGAGGGAGAGAAGAAGTGTGTCTATTTTGGAGAATCGATTCGGATTTATGCCGAGGCAATCGACTACTAAGGCAATTCATGTTTTTTGGAGGCTAGTGGAGAAATATAGAGAGAGAAAGAGGAACCTTCATATGGTATTCATTGATCTTGAGAAGGTCTTTGAAAGAGTTCTGAGGGATGTCCTATGTAGGTGTCTAGAGGCAAAAGGTGTTCCAATGATGTATATTAGAACGATAAAGAACATCTATGATGGAGCCAAAACTCGAGTAAGGATGGTGGGAGGAGACTCAATAGTATTTTCCTGCTGAAATGGGACTTCATCAAGGATCAGTGCTAAGCCCTTTTCTTTTTGCCTTAGTGATAGATGAACTGACATAATCTATATAGGAGGTGGTTCCATGGTGTATGCTATTTGCGGATGACATAGTATTGATTGATGAGACTCGAAATAAAATTAATGATAGTTGGAGGTATGGTGACATACTTTGGAATCCAAAGGGCTCAAATTGAGCAAAACCAAAACAAAAATACTTGGGAGTGCAAATTCAGTGTCGCGAAGGGTGAAGCGGACATCGAAATGAAGCTAGCCACTCAACCTATTCCAAGAGAGGAAGCTTTAAATATCTTGGGGCCATCATCCAGGGTATTAGTGATATTGATGATGATATCACACATTGTATTGGGACAACATGGGTGAAGTGGAGACTAGCCTTTGGAGTATTGTGTGATAAGAAGATGTGCCTAAACTTAAAGGTAAGTTTTACATAATGGTGGTTAAATCATCATTGCGATATGGGGTAGAGTGTTGGTCAGTCAACAACTCACATATCCAAAAGGTGCATGTTACGGAGATGAAGATGTTGAGATGGATGTGTGGACATACCAGGGTTGATAAGATTAGGAATGAGACTATTCAAGAGAAGTTAGGAGTGGCAGTTGTGGCTAACAAGATGAGGGAAGTGCGTGTGCGATGGTTTGGGCATGCACAGAGAAGGAGTATTGGTGCTCTGACTAGGAAATGCGAGTGGTTGGATTTAAGGATTACGCAGAGGGGTAGAGGTACACCGAAAAAATATTGAGGGGGGTGGGGCGATTAGACAAGATATGGCGAAACTTCATCTCACCGAGGACATGACCTTAGATAGAAAGGAATGGATATCGCATATAAAGGTAATTGGTTAATAAGCTAGTAGGGATAGGATGATATCTAGCCTTGTGATATAGTAGGTTAGTAGGATTAGTCGTGTTTTTATGTCTTGCATTGTCATTGCCCGCTTTATACGTGTTACTTTTGTTGTATTTATATACTATCATTTGCTTTCCACTTTAGTCATTTTACTTTTACTTTCCTTTTCCTTTTTACGTACCTAGTATCTTCTGCTTATAAAGTTTGATATTTTTTAGACAAGGATCTTCTGAAAACAGTCTCTTTATCTCTATGAGGTAGTAGTAAGGTCTGCAACATTTTACCCTCCCCAGACCCCACTTGTGGATTCCACTTGGTATGTTGTTGTTTTCTTTGATTCCCAGTGGTGTTAGTTGTTGTTTCAGTTCGTTCTGGACAATTTCAGTTGCTTGGAGTCGAATTTTTAGTTATTGAAATAGAAATTCTTTATAATACTAGTTTTGGTTTTGTGCAATAAAAACAACTCGAAAATAAAGCTCCCCGACACAGTTCCCAATGCTCTTTCTCTCTCCTACTTCCTAGGAGAGAGGAACCCACCTTTTCCGGCAATTTCCACCAAAGTCGATCCTTCTCTTTTCTCTTTATTATGGTACGGAAATCCTTTTCATATCAGGGGATAAATCCTTTGAGATTATTGAAGAACCTCAGGGAATTGACAGATGGTTCTCGTGGATTGAATGCAGCAGAAGATTTACAAATCAAGTTAAAATTGACGAAGAAAATTCGAGATGGATAAGTCAGCAACTGCACCAAGCTTCAGAAGGGCACGAAAATCTATACAGAAGATAGGAAAAAGAGATTCAAACATACTTGTACATAGTCTACCAAAATTTTAACAATTATGGCAGATTTCTAAGAATCAAAACATGGACAGGATAGGAGATAGACAGAAAGCAATTATCATTCCAGAAATTGATTACAACAAAGGGCGGGGAGAATTTGCAAGGAAAATACTACAAAAGCAATCTCCCAAAGATTTTAGGGATGACGGTCCTGCATATGGAGCAAAGGATACAGGAGGAGAAGCAACACTAATCATCATCCATCAAAAACAATGCAAAAGGGAATAAGAAACAATCACTAGAATTGTAGATATTGAAGTGGGGAATGAACTTGGATGGTAAAAAGGAAGAAACATGGGGCAGGTATTACAAAGCTTTCTTCGGATGAAGATAAAAAATTTGAACTGGAATGTGTAAGGACTAAATAAAGCAAATAAGAGGAGTAAAATCAAATCAATGATTCACAAATGGAGCGCTGATAGAGTCATAACTCATAAAGTGTTTACAAGAAACCAAAACTGAAGACTGGTCATCTCAGACGATAAGGCAAGTATGAGGGAACAGATGGACTGAATGAGCAGCCCTAAATTCTATCATGTGTTGTCGGACAAAAGACAATCACCAAACAGGGGAATTCAACAAGGGTAGGAGAGTACAAAAGAAGACTTCAGGTGGTGGTTCACAAGGGTTTATGGACCTCACACAAATCCAGAAAGGGAAAACTTGTGGCATGAAGCTTGCAGCAATCAGAGGCTTATGGAATGAAGAATGGGTAATAGGGAGGAACTTCAATGTTTGTAGGTATGACAGTGAGGTTAAATTGCAATCAGAGGTCTAATGCCATGAAATCATTCTCAAATATCATCGAGGATTTGGGCATAGTTGACTTGCCCCTCCAAGTGGCTCATTGCACTTAGTCTAGAGGGGGACATTCTATGCAAGTATCAAGAATAGATAGATTCTTGATATCCTCTAAATGGAATGAAAATTTCAAAGTTGTAAAACAGGTTGCTCTTCCAAGAGTGATATCAGACCATAGACCTAGGCCTTTACTACTGGAATGTGGTGACTGGGAAGCCAAACCAGACTATTTTAAGTTTGATAATATGTGGCTTCAGGTTGAAGGATTTATGGACAAAGTTTAAGAATGGTGACACAACTACATTATTCGGGTGAGTCCAGATTTTATGCTCACACAAACTAAAGAAACTCAAGGAGGACATCACTGACTGGAATAAGGCTACATTTGGGCACTTGGAAACACGAAAGTCACAAATTTTGGAGAATCTAGACTCACTGGAAACTATAGCTGAAAGCAGACTCATGTCGCAAGCTGAGAAGGAGAAAGTCAGTAATGTTAAAACATGAGCTTCAAAAACTAGCAATAATAGAAGAGGTGTCTTGGAGGCAACAAAAGTGCTAATTTTTTCCACACCATAGCAAACTCCCACGGGAGAAACAACTGTATAGATAAATTGCTGATTGATGGAGAAATTATTGATGAGAGTGAGAAAATAAAATCTGAAATTCTCAGTTTCTACCAAGACATGTACACTGAACATGAGAACTGGAGGCCTAGATATCTTTCGATGGTTTAGCCAGCATATCACTGATAGAGAAAGCTTGGTTAGAAAGACCATTTGAAGAGGAAAAGGTGCTAGCTGCTTTGATATCTTGTGCACCAGACAAAAGTCCTAGCCCTGAAGGATTTACTATGGCATTCTACCAAAAAGCATGGGGGATAATCAATCCTGACTTGATGGGGTCTATCTCTCATTTCCATCAACATTGCCACATGGTAAAGTCTTGCAATGCCTCTTTTATTGGCCTTATAAAGGTGCAATAGACTTCAGACCCATAAGCCTCATAGGCAGTGTACACAAATTATAGCCACAGTCCGAGCTGAGAGGCTGAAGACAGTCATGGGAAAGCTAGTATCAGGAGAACAAAGTTATTTCTTTAAAAAAAAAAAGGCAGATTACTGATGCAGCCTTAGTTGCAAATGAATTTCTAGATCGAAGACTAAAAAGTGGAGTTCCCGGAATTCAATGCAAGTTAAATGTGGAGAAAGCTTTTGACAGACTCAATTGGTCTTATTTATTACCAATGCTGAGTAGTATGGGATTTGGTGAAAGGTGCATCAAATGTAGCATTACTACTATCAAATATTCAATATTAGTGAATAGATCCCCAGTTGATTTCCTCTCCCCTCAGAAAGGGATTAGACAAGGGGATCCGCTCTCTCTATTCTTAATTATCCTTGCCACAGAAGGTCTTAGCAAGATGTTAGGCAAGGCAAAGAAAATGCAATGGATTGAAGGATTCAAGGTGGGCAACAATGAAGACAATTCTATCTCTATGACTCACCTGCTCTATGAAGATGATACTCATACTATTTGTGGGACAGACAAGTCTCAGGTGCGATACTTCAACCTGATATACTCCTTTTTGAAGCAATCTCCAGGCTGCATATTAATATGCTAAAGAGTAAGATATACCATGTAAATGAGGTCCCTGATTTAGAAGAACTGGCTCATATTAGGGGCTGTAGTATTGGGTCATTTCCAACAAAACATCTAGGTATCCCTTTGGGAGCAAAGTTCAATGATGCAAGACTTTGGAATGAAGATATTGAGAAAATGGAGAGAAGGTTAGCAACTTGGAAGATGCAATATCTCTCTATGAAGGCAGGTTGACTCTCATCAACAGTATACTTGATAGTATCCCCACATATATTATGTCAATGCTCCCAATACCATCCAAGGTACAAAATCAAATTAATAAAATCAGAAGACCTTTCTTATGGCAGGGGAGTTATGAGGGCCATAAGTTCCATCTTGCGAAGTGGGAAAATGTAATTATGCTAAAGCTACACAGAGGTCTGGGAATCAGTGATTTAAAGAAGCACAACAAGAATCTGTTAATGAAACGGCGGCGAAGATATGCTCAAGAAAAAAGTATCTGGAAAGAGGTAGTGAATGACAAATACGAGAGGCAAGACAGAATAACAAGCAGAATATTGACCCTTATGGAGTTGGACCTTGGAAGTACATTAACCAGTTAAGGAAGGTATTCTTCCAAGAGGTGTCCTTCAGGATTGGAAATGGCAACTCAGTTAAATTTTGGAAAGATAGGTGGCTTAACAATCAATCTCTCAATGTCTCCCACCCTATTATATACAGGATCGCCTCTGATATAGACCCTTCAGTGGCTTGAAACTGAGAAGATGGAATATGGTCCCCTTCCCCTTTTTTTTAATTTTTTTGAAGAACTCTAGAAGGAGCCTCAATGTCCCCTCACTTGCCTGATAGCTTAAAATGAGGCAGCTCCGAAAAAGAAACATACACAGTGAAGGAAGAATACCACAAGTTGTGCTCTTCAAATAACATGATAGACCAGTGGCCATGGAAACTGATTTGGGAGACTAGACTACCCCCTAGAATCAAGTGTTTCACCTAGACTACCCTCAAGAATGCTATCCTAACCCTGGACAATCTAAATATGAGGAAACTTCAACTAGTAGACAGATGCTTCATCTGCCTCAATAGCCTGGAATCAGTGAATCATTTGTTTCGGCATTGTCCAATGGCAGCAACTCTTTGAAATATGTTCATTTCAATTGCTGGTATCAACTGGATTCTCCCCTAGAGCGTCAAAGTGGGACGCTGGAATTTTAAAGAAGTTGATAGCCCCATCAAGAAGACCTAGCAGATGATTCCATCATGTATTTTTTGGTGTATTGGAAGGAAAGGAATGTCAGATGTTTTGGTGGTATCTCAACTCCAATTAGCAGTTTGGAATCATTTTGACTTATTAACCTCTTCCATTAGAGCAATTTATCCCCTGTTACTGATATATTACCCCTCTTAGATTTCTTCAGCTCCCTCAATGGCTTAGCGACTATTCTTTTGCTTGTGGCCAACTCCCTGATTAAATAGGTGTTTTTGTTTATAGGAGTTAACCGTATTTTTCCATATGTAATTTGCATCTCCTTGATGCCTTTCTAATACAACATCTTACTTCATCAAAAAGAAATTATCTATCATACAAATTTAATTGATTTCTGTGTATGTAACTAGAAACTCTTTAGGTTGTAAGATGGTAATCTAGATAAAAACTCATACAACTTTAGAATAATCCTCTAGCTCTTGCAAACATTAAACAATGAGAATATAAGGTGGTTACTGGTGATAAAGTCAGTATTTTGAAGGCACTAAAGCTCAAAGGTGTGGAGTGATTTTTTTTCGAATGAAACCAGCAAAGGAATTACAAGGGGTAGCATGCACATCCGAACAAAATGATCTAAAGCACAGTAGTGCAAGAAAAAATCCAAAAGACGTCCAATATATTCAGTGTTGTATTAGCAAGACTGGAAAGGCTGGAAAGACAAAAACAACCAAACATTTTTGTTGAAGCAAACAGAAAGAACTGAACTAGTGAGCCTATATTTAGCAAACCTTGATTGTCTTTGACTTCTTCCCCAAGTTGTTGAGGGTTCTTGTTAGGGCAGCTTTCACACCATCTATGTGAGTGCCACCATCAATCGTCCGTACGCTGTTTGCATAACCTAGCATCGTGTCTGAATAAGCATCTAAGCACCTGCAATAGAGGAAAGAAAAAAGTAACACGAACAACTCTTGACATATTCATATTGCACACAAATGGTGGGAGAAAAATAAGCCACTGCATGACAATAAGGTGCAGCACAGAATTGTGGGTTGCTACAATTCCAACATCCATGATGATGAAAAGATAAAGGAAAGGAAGATGAGAAGAAGAATAAACAGATAATACATCTTACCATTGAAGAGCCACATCAATCATGATTCCACCAGCTTCTTTTCTGAATCCCAGCACATCATGAAGTGGTTTCTAGAATAAGAAGAAGTCAGGCACTACTAACTAGGTTACATACAACAAAAGCATCACCAGAAAAGACAGACAATCTTATTTTAATAACACATGGTGTCCAGACACTTGCACACACTTCAACTAATTCCACAGTACCTGATACCACCCACCAGCGCATGTACCAGGTAACTCTATACACTAATGCTTGGACATAAAAAGGAGAAATTACCAAGTATTTTGTCTTCTCTAAAAGACAGTCTTTTTCTTCTGTTTATATCCTCAAATTATCCAAGAGCTGATGGTGCACAATTCGAAACTCAATAGATAACTGCCCTTCCCTTTACCCTTCTCACTTAAGACTAAGCATATTGCGTTCTTACACTAGATCAAAGCCCAAGGACAAAGATAATCATTCTTAAACATACATGCCTGATATTATCTGTCAATACAAATATTAAGCAACTCAAATTTCAAGTCCAAATTATAGTGCCAAATCAAACTGGGAAGAACAATTTTGAAACAAGGGAGCATCTCCATTCAATATTTTAGAAGTGATGGCACTGATGACCCTACCGACAAGCAGTATTTTCAAAGGCGTTTTCGAAACAAATCCTACGGCAGGGCGAGGCATACCAAAATGTTCCTGGACGCAAATGAGAGGCATATATCCATAGGGCGTACCCCTTAGGATTTGAGACGTAAAAACATAAGTCCCGGACTTTAAATTTGATATTTATTATTTTAAAGATATTCTTTTTAAAATCATATTTCTATCATTGAGATAATGATATTTATACTTTATTTTATCATGTTTCCACGTTGTAGTGATTTTTCCTAAAATACATAAATAAATAAAGCAACTCTCACAAAAAAATGACACAATCACTAGTAGTATTTAGTTAATAATCATGCTTGAAATTTATAGGAATGAGATTCCATAGCACTATGTTCCTTAGGTGTCTTTATTCTTTTTATGTCATTGCTCTTAAATTTTCTATCCCTCTCCTTCTTTGAAACATATAAACAATAGTTAATGCAAATATTAGTTGACAGTGGAAAGGACTAGTAGTTGTGAAGATCAATGATGAAATGGATGATGATTTAATTTCAAAGATTATCTCGGCTATTACTCCCTCCGTCCCATTGTATGTGGCACCCTTTGACTTAGCACAGTGTTTAAGGAAAAAAAGTAAGACTTTTGAAACTTGTCTAAAATAATTCTTAGATATTTATGTGGCTGAGAATCATTTCATTAAAGGTAAAAGTGGACTTTAAAATTAAATTGTTTTCAATTAGAGTCAGGTGACATTCTTTTTGGGATGGAGTAAAACGGAAACGGTGCCACATAAAATAGGACAGAGGGAGTATCATTTTTTGTGTTGTTACATTTCTCAATTACTCCCTCCGTTTCAAAAAGAATGACCTAGTTTAACTTGGAATTTAGTTCAAGAAAATAAAGAAGACTTTTTGATTTTGTGGTTGTAAATTAACATTATGTCAAATGTACCAAAATACCCTTTAATCCTGTGGCCTTAAACATGCCACGAGGAAAGTTGAAATTAAAATATTACCAGAAAAGGAAAGAGGTCATTCTTTTTGAAATAGACTAAAATAGAAAGTAGATCATTCTTTTTTAAACGGAGGAAGTAATAATTATAGTATTTTTTCTAAATTATTAGTGATTTATTTGAATTTATTGCAGAACTATTAGAATTTTACTTGTGCTTATTTCCTCGGTAATAACATTATACAATTGAGGATACATGAGATATACGCTCCCGTAGATCCATGAAACTTACACCCCGTGTTTTTGGGCTTATGCCTCGTAATCCTGCCTTCTAAAACACTGGTGGCAAGGACACTATGTTACATGACACATAAATATGAGAGATCAGTAAATTCATGGGTCAAGATTAACCATGAATCTTTACTGTCAGTTCTAAATGTTTTCAATAACAAGCATTTTATTCAATAAATTCAAAAGAGAAAGGGAAAAGACAAGCACACTTTGTCTGCATTCAGCCATTTCACGTATTCAACCAATCCTCCAGCATAAAAGTACTCGGTGTGTTGGATCTTCTCCGGATCTATGTTGTCCTTCTTGAGAACAATTGTGAGCTGAAATAAAATATATGCTCAATTGTTTGAAGTAAAATGAATCTAGCATATGAAGGAAGCTATCAAGAATAAGAAGCTTTGATTTCCTGGAAGATGTTAACGTATGTCTATACACCAAAATGCAGCAGGCAAAAGTGAGGAATGTTTTTTGAGGAAGACAAAGTGAGGAATGTTTGTTGCATTGAAATGAACTTCAACATGCAGTCACCAAATGGCATAAGCATTTTCACTTAAACTATAGGTTGAAGAAGGAAAATATTAAGTTACTTCCACAAGCAAAAGCTCTTAATGGCGTCATTTGACAGCATCATTCAAAAAATGCCGCTTAACTTAAACTACCAACAATACCTTGGGGTTGAGGAAAGCAAGCTCCCTAATTCTCCCAATGATGGTGTTATAGTCAAATTCTATTTCAGTTGTGAATACTGCAAAGGAAGATGCCATCAGAATTTTGAATGTTGATTATAAAAAAAATGGAAAATGTGAAAAGAAGGATAACAGCAGAAAATATCAGAGCTTAAAGACAATATAACCTATGACGCTTGGACTCTGAATACTATCATATTTGTGTTGTATCCTCCAAAATGCACTACTTTTGGAGGATATGAGATGAACCTGTCAGCATTTTTGAAGAGTCCAAGCAAGATAGAACATAACTACCTTCTTTATCAGGCCAAAACCGAATGGCGGTCCCTTGCCGATCTTTCATTTCCACTGGGAGCTCCTGACATATCAAAGTTGTCACTGGCTTCCCCCGTGAATATTTCTGTTGGTATTCTTTACCATCACGCCATATGGTAACTTCTAGGGCCTATCAGAAAATATGATATAGATCACTATGTCAGCTGAAAGACTATTACCACCACGAGTTAGTAAAAGAAGGCCATTTTTGGTGTTTTGCTCAACGTAGAGAAATTCCAGCACTAACTTGTGCTTTTTATAAATACGAATATTACCTTTTCGAAAAAAATGATCACGCATATGAGCATTTCAATGAACAAATTCAGCCACGCTAAGAAAACTAATGAGAACTACACTACATAGAAAACCAACAAATCAAGCACAATCCATGTCAGTCTTTATGGCCATTTTCTTCCATTTATCAGGATTACTGCAGTACAAAGTTCTAACAACTAACACGTATTAGGTGAAACATTACTTCTCTGATACTATTGGCATCCATTAAGGAGGCGGTCACATTTTCTACAAGGAGTAAATCTGATGAAAAAGAGAGATATCTGACCTAGAGAGTAAAAGTGATTAACGGTTGTTCACTTTATTTCCCTTTATCTACTTTTCTTTTTAGACATCCATTGGACACAGCACTATTTTGACATCAAAAGGTCACTGACTAAAGAGTTGAACCATTCGACAATTGATTTGTGTCCACATAGGCATGAGGTGAGCAATGCATCATGCATAATCATTTTCACAATGTAGTCTTTCTCTGATTATAGCCATAATTGATATCTGCTTTCCTTGAAATAAGATAAATGGCACGCACACACAAGAAGGCTGGGATGGAGCACAATAATGAGGTGAGCAATGCATCATGCATAATCATTTTCACAATGTAGTCTTTCTCTGATCATAGACATAACTGGTAGCTGCTTTCCTTGAAATGAGATAAATGGCACACGCACACAAGAAAGCTAGGATGGAGCACAATAAATTTTTGAAATGAAAATCCAGAACTAGTCCGAGTTATAATTCAACATTTTGAAAGATCATGCACTGTATATTCAGTCACAGGAAAAAAAGTTGGAGAAATGTTTAAAACAATTTAGTAAACATGCAGGAAGTTAATAACACCTGTAGTCATTCTACCATGAAAGACAACATATCAGGTAAAGTAATGAACGTGACAAGTTTGACAGAAGTATTGCTAGACAGTCAAAAAGAGAAGATAAAGCTAAGCTGAATGACTGCCTACACTGGCGAGAAAAGAGAAGGGGCAATAGCACAAATATTTCGAAATACCAAATTCTGTATTTTTTATCAGTGTATAGGAAAATGCTAGCATATATCTACAAGTATGAGATTGATACCTCCGATAATGCATTAACAACTGACAGGCCCACGCCATGTAGTCCACCAGACACACTATAGCCACTACTTGAGCCTCCAAATTTACCACCTGCATGCAAAACCTGCATGTTTTTCTGCCACATCACCAAGATATACTCTTGCTTCATTCTCTATTTTAAAATTATTGTTTCCATATAGACTGAAATTCATAAACATTGTTTTCCATGATATTTCACTACTATCTGAGATAGTGCAACTAACATCAGTAAATAGCATAACACTCAATTCAGAAGAAGATGACAAATTTTAAGAGCCAGAAGCTAAATCTCATTGGTCTGTATAATATATAACTAGAAGCTTAGAAACAACAAAATTTTCAACATACTTAACAGCTGAAACACATTGAATAATGTGACTGCATGTCTGACTTTCTGCCTTATCTATCACTATTAATATTAAAGTTGAAGGACTTTCGCATCCTTCTAGAAACAAAATTACCCACTTAAAATTAGTCTAAAAAAATGTCAGAGAAGTACAGATATAATGTATTTTATGTCTCTCCCTTTACTTATCATTATTGTACCCGAAATACAATTATGTAATCTTAATGTGAGAGTGATGAAGAGACTTATTTAAATTGCATTAGTAGTTGCGCAATTAGAGTTATTTCGGTGCAGTTAATAGTTGTGCAATTGGACGAATGACTGCCCGTCGTTCGTCTTAGGGTACCAGTCAAGCTCATCATTAGGTAATGAACGAGTCGAAACAGATGGTAATCGGAGATGGACAGCTAATCAAGCTCTAGCTGATGTAGCCAGGGCTGTTGTTTCAAGACATCTTTCTTATGGTGATATAAATATTAGAAATGTACATGGAACTGGTGAATGGTCATAGAGTTCTACAATATATGTATCCAGACTAAATTTTAACGATGAAATTGCCTTTTGTCTAACGTTGTTACCTGGATTGCCATCCCATTGTAGCAAGTTTCTTGGGTATAAGACCTTTTATTTGTGTCTTTCTTTTGGATGCACTAACTTGTTGTGAGCTTAAATTTGGTAGCTTGAAATGTGTGGACTTTGCAGTATGGTCATAGAGATTGAGCTTGTGACGGTGCTTATGTTCTTCTCCTAATCATTTTTCTTTGTAATTTTCATCATCCCAATTTTGAGATTTTCGTTACATTTTGTTTTTATAGTTGGATAAATTTAAAACCAAATTATTTTATAGAAATTGAATGATAGTGAAAAAACTTACTGAATCAAAAATTGAATGAAATTATTTGAGAGCTGTGCGAAGGGAATAAAGCATGGTTAGTGAGATTAAACAATAGATGACTTCTTGTTGATTCATGTATTAGAGATCACCTAGATTAATTATAGAAGTAGATTGATTCTAGAATATTGTAACTGATGGTATAATTATTATCTTCCCTTATTTAGTCTTAGGACTCATTGTATAAGTTATAAAGTATCCATTCTCATGGAATGTAAATTCATCAAGAAATGACTTCTTGAAAATTCATAGTATTAGAGCCATTGTTCTTTTTGAGGTGAGTTATCTCCCTCGGCACCATAGGGTTCCATTCATATCAAAGAGGTAAGGGATTCTTCTCCCTCCTAGTTGTTGTCCACCACTCACACCCTTTCTGGTAAGTTTTCTGAAAAAACAAAACCACCATAGGCTTCCTCTACCTTCGGCGACAAAACCCTAAATAGCAGCTCCATCAAAGACCTCGTCATGTGCCACAGGAAGTTCCAACTCCGATGTCGCGTTGGTCTCATGCCTTGGCAAGCAGATATAAGATCCCAAAAGTCGAACCCTGATTAAGTCGGACAATGATCAAAAGTGTGGGGACAACCCAAGGACTTCAAAAGAAAAAGGCAATTAAATGGACTAGGACAAGTGCGAAGTATATTGGGCAAAAAGATGGTCTCATAATGATTCAAGACTTTAAGGCACTGATTCAAGACTTTAAGGCACGATAACAACAATTAGAAATGATGTTGAGTGCCAAAGAGAGGCTATGGACTAGCTTATATCACATGTCATGATTGAGTATATGAATTGTGTTACAAGTGATTTAATACCTAGGCAAATGAGAATGAGAAGTTAATTACTTGAATAATTAGTTAAATATAAGACAGTAGGAGACAAAGGAATTAAATGTGGGTAAAGAGATAAGGGCGGGCGGGCAATACCTTCAACTTGGATCCATGGCAATAGAACAACAAAGTGACTAATAACTGCATATAGACATTCGGCAGTGACTAGGATAAGTTAATTTTCAAGATTAGCTATATACCCAGACTCAAAATCCTATAAAGAGGGAAGAAATGCTAAAGTCCCCTTTAATTAGCTATTCTGTACAAGATAAGAGTTCAAGTTTCTACATGAAGTAAAACGGCAAAGAACGTCTTGAAGATAGCTCACGACTTCTGTTTCGCTAATTCATCTTCGTCGCAATAAGATTAACGCTCATCTAACACTTGGGACTTGGGTACAAGTGCTAGCTCAAAAAACATATAAACCATGATATTCTTATGGCATTGTATGTATAGTTTACGAGTGGGACTCATAGGACATTGATCTAAAGCTGTGAGTTCAAGTGTTGGTTGTTATGTAAGGATATTTGAGGGTTGTTGTATGTGCTAAGAGGCCTAGAGAGTGATGGGAGACCTTATCAAAAGGGTTGTATGATGTTGTTAATTGTTATATCTATGAAGGGTGATGTGGAGAAATACTTTGATTAAAGGGTCCTATGAGATTTTGCTCATCTAGTAGTTATTAAAGCGCCCATGTGACTGGGCTTATTGTTGGGTTGTTTGCAATAGTTGTATTATTCGTTGATCTTGTAGATTGAACATCTTAAAGGAACGATTGGTTACTCGAAATTGTTCAAAAGCAAAAAAGCAAGGTATTTAAGGCTAAATCCTCCTTTGGCCAATATGCCCTATCACTTGTTTATTCTTATATGAAGTCCTTGAGATACTAGACAATAAAATGACAAGAGTTCCATGTGTTATGTGCCTCATGCTTATGCGCCCTTTAAATTGTTGTTGTTATTGAGTCAAGCTTTTATGAGTACCTCATACGATTCATAGTTCCTCCTTGTGAGATGTTCATGATCCTCTATGTAAAGTATTCATAGTTCCTCCTTGTAAGACGCTCATGAACTTATATGTGAAGTATTCATAGTCCCTCTATGTAAGATATTCATCCTCGTCTATTTAAGATGCTTGTATTCCTCTAAGCTGACACATTCATAGTTCCCCTATACAAGATGTTCATGATCGTATGTGAGATGTCTCTAGCTTTTTTCTTGGATGAACTAAGGAATTGTAAAGAATATGCAAAATTACAAAAGATATATTAGCTCCAAAAATAGTAGGCCTTTAAGCATATGGAGCTCATCAAAAGGCAAAAGAGGGTTACTGAGCCAGGCTCAGAGAGCCAAAGAGATCTACAAAAGAACCTACACCATTTATAGGAACATAATTAGTCCAACTAAAGAGCAGTAACAAACATCTACCCTTGAGAACTAAGATAAGAGTTGAAATCCCATTGAAGCATCATCTAATTCTTTCTATCCAAACACGCCAAAAAATACAGCTAGGGTCATATTTTTTAATGATAGGGGAACCCACAGCAACTATCCTTAAAGTACACATAGAGTAAAACCTCTGCTCCTATGTAATAGCTAGCAACCAACACGAGAGGTAGCCCATGCTAGGAAAGCGCGACGTCAAAAGCAAATCCCTCGTTTTCGCTGGCAAAGGATTTCAAAGTTGAGACCTCCAACATAAAAGCCTCAAGCCCAAACCATCGGGCCACCCTAAAGGGAATACAATTAGGGATCATTTTCTAGATGTTCTTGATGGTTTTGCTGATTCTGCAAGAATTCTAGCTTTCGACTGCTTCCTTTATAGTCAAAGGTAATGCTAAGAAAGGTCAAAAAATGATAGGAACATATGCCAGATGTCAGTAGCCTCTGAACAGTGCCAAAAAAGATGATCTATACCTTTTATGTCTAAGTAATACCAGAAAAGCTCCTAAGTACATATCAAACCTTGGAAACTTAAAAGAACTGATCTGCAAAGTTAGATTTTTACAGGCCCTTTCACAGGTTATGTAAGGAACCACAAGTCGTGAAGGGATCGCTAGATCAAAGTTCAAAAGCTGGAAAATTTTCTCAGAGTTACATGGAGTCTTCTATGGGTCGTCGAAGCTTTCACAGGCCATAGATCGACCCATAAACCCAAAACTCAAATAAATTTTGTCCTTTCCAGACATTTGTACAAGCCGTGTACACTTTATTAACTATAAAAGCATCCGTAGAAGCTAATCCCCCATAACCCAAATCTCTTTCCCTTTTACGAACACCTTCATGGACCCTAAAGAGTTGCACGACCCATGGAAGGCTTCCAACAGTTTTAAGTGAGGGTCAGTTGGGTTTTTCCCACTCTTTTAATTCCTATACTATATTGTTTAGACCTATTCTTAGTGGGATTAAAGGACCCTTATCAGCCTAAACCTCTCATTTACTCCTAACTCTCCCAAATTAGATTTCTTCTTCCTCAAGTTTCCTTTCAAGGCAAGAACAAGGATTCAAGCTTCAAGTCTTCACGGAAGGATTCAAGATAGGGTTTCTACTCCGAGTATGAGGGAATTTCATCAATGGGTATCCCTTCACCCACTGAATCCCCCTATGATTCTACAAACTTAGAATTTTTATGATCTTCATAGGTTCTTATTAAATTTCAATTTTTTCTCCATGATTAACACTTAATTGCATGAATTGATTATAATTCTACGCTTTCATGTTTTTCAATGATTATTTCATGAACACTAAGCATGCAAGTATTTTCATGATTCTAGTTATGCTATTTTCATATGTAAGTCAAATAAACAGAATTTCACGATTTAGATGCTTATACATAAAACTATTTTTTACTATTTATCAGTTATCATGATTTACGATGCTTTTAGATAAAGTATCTTCAGTTATTACTAGTTTTAAATTATGATTTAGGAGCTACTCTTTATGTTTATTAGATTATCAAAATCACAGTATTTTAAAATAATTATTGTACACTTTTACGCATGTTCCGTTGAGAGTATACTTAGCATTGAGTGAACCTTAGGAATGAAGGTCTTTGTTTAGCATCGGTGGACCATTAGTAGCAATCTCGGAGTCCAAAACCACATGTCACTATAGATTGTCTCGGATAGACTAGCTAGTAGGTCCACCTTAACTCAATTATCGGGTCCTTACCTTAGCAAGTATGGACACTCTTTTCGGTGTGGGAGCAGTACCCTGAACTCTATGTTATAGCTAATATGGTTTCTGTCGATTAACGGTATCTCCCACAATCAATTCTCAGATCATTGCATTATCATGTATTTCAAATATTTCAATTTGGTTACTTAGATTCTCATATTTATACTTATCATTGCATCTACATGTTTAGCAATTTCAATGTATTTAGAGATCATGTTTTATTATGCACATTCCTCATCTCAGTACATTTTCAAATACTAACTACACACTCTGTTGCCTATATTATTTTATAATATAGTGACGCACATAATCAGGCTCACAATTAGTACAAGTCTCTATCAACTTGCAATGCCTTGGTGAGTCCTCATGATCCGAGGACATCCCTTTCATGATTTCTTTTCAGTTCTTACTTTCAATTTTCAGACATTTGGAGTGAGCTAGGGGCTTGCCCTATAGCCAATCATATTAGAGAGGCTTTCTAGACTGATAGTTAGATTCCGCTTACATTGTTCTTATCGAATTCCCTCTATATGTGTGAGGGACTTTACTTCGGCATTTCAATATTTAAGTCTATTGTGTATTTCTTAGTGTTATACCATGCCATAAGGTTAGTTTGGGGCCACTTGTGGTTTTGAGCACCGTGTCACGACTAAGGTGTAGTCTCGGATTGAGACATTTTGACCGGCACATTTAGCATCTATTTACTTGTTGGAATTCTCTTCTACACAGGTTGTCTTGAGTCAGTGTGGCCCCTTCCAGTGCTGTCTAGGTAAAACAACTTTAGGGGATGTTTTGCTCTCCGGATCAACTTCCATGGCTAGAGATAATGACTTCCTTCTGTGAGCACATTTTGTGATAGCCTGCCTTTACACTGTATCTACCTCCCCTGGAGCTGCCCCATCTCATTCCATCCATGCTTTGTCCATCTATAGTGAAGTTTTTTAATCTTCCAAATAGGTCTAGAATATTGTCTAATTTCCAATCTTGTATATTCCTTTTGAATTGAACATCCCATATCCACAAGATGATCACGGATAAAAGCATTCTTAATGCTCAAGTGATCAAAAGGTTAATGGAGAACGACAAAATTGGATCATTTCAAAATTGCTCCAAGAAAGTCATTTTAAAACTGGTCGGAACTCGCTCATGCGCCAAATTATTGAATTTGATTACTAAAAGTGGTCATAAGTTGAGAAATAAAATTATATGAATAAAGTCGAAATGATGACACAACCCTACTGAGAAAGAGAATTATATGGGTAGAGTCGAAATGATGACACAACCCAACTAAAATGTAAAATTATATTGGTAGGGTCAGAATAATGGCACGACCCTACGCAAACACTGACAGATGTAGGGTTGACACAAAACAGCCCTAGAAAGTCACTGAAAATTGACGCACACTAACCTATTTGACTGAGTTTTCTTCCCTTGAATATGAAAATCACACATATATCATTGACCCTACTTTTGTTAACATAACCATTGGTCAGACGGGCAGCATATATGGGTCATAGCCGTCTGCCGACAGCGAAAGCTCTTTCATTTTCTACCAGGACAGTAGAAGCTCTGATACCATGTAAGAAATATCGAAGAAGAATATTATTGAATTGTTGTCTCCACATAATTATATTGAGGCCCTATTTATAGATACTATATTAGATTTCTTTTCCAACTAGGTCACTATAATACAATCCTTTTCCAAGTAGGATTTTATATACTATTCTTATTCCTATTTCCATCCTAAGTAGGATTGTATTTACCTATTCCTATTCTAACATAGTAATTACATCAAAAGTACATAGAAAAAGCCAAGAGAGATCTATCACCTATGACCTTCATAAATTATCTAAAAATAGAGTAATCTCTCCCGAATCCTTAGGTACAATAAGGTGCACCAAACGTATAAGGTTGCTAAACAGTTCATTTTTAGGTTTTGAAAAGAAGTGCACTTGGTCTCAAAACATCTCTGATTTCTTTCCTTCCAAATTGTCCACCAGATGCAAGCAAGGACAATCTTCCATCTCAATTCCCATCTCTGTTCCAACATGCTAGGACTTCTGAAGTGTTCCTTGGCATAGACCATCTAATCCCCCTCAGATTAAAGAACCATTGCCAAAGTTTCTCAGTCACTTTACCATGCAAGAAAAGATGGTTCATTGTCTGTCTCAAAAAAAATCTGGAACATAACTGTCCTCCCCTTTTCATAAGGTTGTCATAAGTCAAAACGGCTTGATTAGCAATAGGTGAAACAGGCCACCTTATGTGGTACCTTTCCTTCCCAAGTCATCTTGCAAGGGTACTCCTTAGTTTGAATTGATGTATCCAGTGACTTGTAGGCTGATTTCACCTTAAACTTGCCATCTTTGTCCCTCTTCCATAGCAATTTGTCTTCGTCGCAGATGAGGCTCTTGGCTTGTTCTAAGGTATTGTGGAACTGAATCATTTTCTCTACCTTCCAATCATTGAGAAATCTTCTAAAGGACAGATTCCAGCCTTATGAATTTCTCACTTCTGATATTGTAGCTAGTTTCTGTTGATTGATGTTGTAGATGTCTGGGAACTATAAAGGAAGATCAATGATTTGTAGGTCCTGTTAATCTCGGAGAAGGAATTCATAGCCCTAGATGTTTTTATACAATTACACCTTTCACTTTCAAATCTGCATAGACTAAAGTCGGCCGCAATCACCCATTGTTCACCCAATAAACCTCTTATAGCTGCAGGTTCTAACCAAAATATCTCTCTTTCCAGGTTGGTGTGAGGGCCATACACTCCTGTGAAGCACTACCTGAACTCACCTAGAATACTTTCCAGCATGCAGAATAAAGTGTAAATACCTTCATGAGTAGCTTGGTTTAACATTGCCCCAAACTTGCCTGATCCACGATGTTGGCCACTGATCAGTTTTGGTTTCCTGAAGGCAAGCTATATCAATCTTCCATTTTTATATCAAAGGTTCGATAGAGCTCTTTTTAACAGTGTCGTTAAAGCCCCGTACATTGCAGCTTAGTATTTTTAATTTCATCCAGAACAGGCCTGATGCTACCAATCTACTTTCTTGTTACCCTCGTAAGTCAAATCGCACTTTAGCCTCTCCAATTCTATTTTCTAATTCTTTTTTTTTTACATTACTCCCGGGAGACTCATGATTTTGCAACTGTTTTTGCCTCTTCTCATCCATCAATTGTTTCTATCTCTTCTGATCCATCCTGAGTATGATGTAAAGAACTTCAAGCGTGAACCCACTGACATTGAACCCAAATATTTTGCATGCCTCGAGCATTACAGTCTTGGACCATATCATAGTTTCCAATACAGTTGGGGTGTCAATTACATGCCTACTGTAAGTAGCTTCTTTGTACCATGGGAGGGAAAGGTTGTAGCAGAAGGAGATCTCACCTTTACAGCCAGACCAAGCACTGATTGTTGGTGGAATTGTTGAATTTCTGTGAAAATTTTGCATAATATTCCTTCGTTGTCTGCTTTTGAATGGAATGTTGTGGTGCTGGCTAATAAGGGATCGGGCTTTTCAGTTAAAGATTCTAGCTCATCCCTAAGTGGTTCGAAAGAATTATCACTAATAAGTTGACTAGGCCTAATTGCACAAGATGTCAAAGTTTGACCTCGATACCCTCCACCTCTGTTTTGTGGATCTCCCCTAATTAAGCTTTTTCCCTTTTGGGCCTCTGTTGTAGTAAACTCTACCTTCTGCTTGGCTCAATACTTGGGTCCTTTTTGATGCACTTACATCTATTTCGGTTTGACTTACACCTGTACTTACACCTTTTTTGTTGCCAAGTTAGCAAAATTTGAATTGAAGTGGATGGGTCTATCATGGTTGAAGACAGCTAGCTTTCCCACATGCTCTTTGTGACACAATGGTTTTTTGGCAGCAGCCACTGTCTTCTCCCTTCTGACAAGTTCTACTCTTATGCTCACAACATTAGTGAGCGTATCCTCAATCATTGCGATTATGTAACTTAAATTACTTGGTTTAAATTTGGCGACTCTTAGAAACCTCACCTTGTTTCCTTTTACGCAAAATATGGCCCAAAACATGTGTACGATTTTGTGTCCTCACCGGAGTCAATGAATCCTTCAAAGAATATCTATAAAACGAAAGCTATCAAACATCCAGCCATGCAGTAGGATCACAAAAGCTTTTATCCATCGTGGTACTTTTCCTCCGCTGGCAGTAGTGGTCCATACTCCAGTATCCACCATTGGAGGGTTAGGTATCGTCCATTCTAAAACCAATCTCCAGCCTTTATTAGTGTAGCCCTTGCCTTAAAGGGAATTCAAAGAGGAATCGATTGCGGGCCATTGGTGTGATTCTAATACCAACTGTTAAGCTCCATCTTGAGTAAACCATTTTTGAATAACTTCCACTTTGGGGCTTTGAAGGAATGGGTGTTTTGGTTTATACATTCCTCTTAGTCTCGACTCCACCCAATCAGACATCTTGAGAGACATCAATGGCCCTCCGCCGGTGAGTCTGTCTCCATTCCTGTCAGCAGCATGGGGAGGCCATTCTAGAATTTTTGCAGCTTTTTTTTAATCACAATGGGAACCCACAGCCGCAACCCTTTGCAGCTTTTAGGAAAGATTTTTTTTGTAAATCTGCAATCTTCTTGTATTTTTTGTTGGAAGTTTTCCCCAGGAATGGTAATATTTTCTGAGTTGTGTCTCCCCAACCTTTGTTGTAATCATTTTCTGGAATAGTAATAGTAGATTTCCTGTTCCCGATCCAGGTGACTACTCTAATGTACCTGATATACATTGTAGTTCTGTACACCCTGTACAAATAAGTCTGGATCTTCCTTCCCCATTGCCTGTATAAATTCGCAAAACCATGGGATGCCTGGAGCATCTGTTCACATATCCATCTGCTATTTTCCTTGTCGACTTTAATTCTGCTTGTGAATCTGCTACCTCGCTCAATCCATAACCATTGATCACCATCTTCACTGATGTCTATTAGCTCGAAAGATTTGCATCTTGAGATAAAAAAGAGCTTTTTACCCGTCTGAATCTTAGGAAGAAATAAAGAAAAGTGATTTCCAGGGATCGGAAGGACCACCAGAGTCGAACCACTGATTCAAAAGCAATTTTAGTGCATTGCCTCAGTACTAATGCCTGAGAGAAAAAGCAGGATGCTTCTTTGAATATCAATATGTGTTTGATGTCTCTAGTTCTCCTACTTGAAATGTTCATGTCCCTCTAATTGAATATCCTTAATCCTCTATTCAAGATGCCTATGCTATGTATGCTAGACAAATTACTCCCAACATATTACCATCATAATGAATCCTAAAAAGACTAATATTATAGATCTCCAAAGATTAGTTTATGTACTAAAAGGTTCTACATGATGTGGAGTTTATAGAATGAGTGATATATATAATCATTGATAAGCATGCCTAAGTTCACGAACACCTTGCATAAAGTAAGAGTGAGGCCTTACATGCTTTTGTGATAAATCGCCTTCTCGGCCACAAGTAATCAATTAATGATGTGTTAAAGATGCTCCTATCAAATGTCTTATGCTATCTACGCGTCCACACTATCACATAATGTATTCCAAGAATGTACATGCCCTTTTGTGGCTCATTTTTTTTGGTAAGTAACAATTTTATTTACCAAAAGGACTTTACAGGTTCAGTTCATTCTAGCAGGTATGGACATAGGCTCCATCCTTGCTTACACAATTCTCTATTTGAGGTTATCTAGCCATTCATGGATATACATTCAATTTGCTAAGTCTATTAGTGATGCAGTTGTATTTGCTACCTCTACCATGTATCTCTTGTGTAATGTGCCTGAGGAGAGTTGTTGTAGAATGTTGTTTCTGCTGAAAAACACGTCTGTTACGCTCCATCCATAAGTTGTATGTTGTGCATGCTATTGTCATCCTATATACCATGGAAGTGCTACTTTTTCCTTGTACTTGATTGTCCATTGTATCTCATCAGACCACCCCATCGTTGTTCTATTGATACCTTGCCAGGTGAGAAGTTAGCTCCATATCTTTGCTGCATATAGACATTGAAAGAAAACGTGTTCCATAGTCTCAGCTTCCTGTTGGCATAGTGAGCATTCTGTTTCCTGCATCATTTGCCATTTTGCTAGTCTGTCCTTGGTGGCTAATCTTTTATTGATTGCTAAGTATAAGATAAATTGCCACTTAGGTGCTCCATAGTTCCTCCATACTAGTGACCTCCATTCAACCTTTTCCATTGGACCTTTCATCTGCAAATATATTTTACCAATGGAGTATTCTTTCTGATCCCTTAGTGTTGTTTCAGTGAAGCCCAGCTGTTGAAGATGGCTAGCAGCTTTCAGTATCTTCTGGACCAACCATGATGCTTGCTCTGCCTGTGCATTCCATATACCATCTTGTCCATAATAGTTGTGGATCTAAGCCACCCATAGTTTGTCCTTCTTCTTGCAAAGATTCCATAACAATTTACCTATAGCAGCCTTATTCCATATGTGTATCTCAGGGAAGTTGAGTCCTCCATTTTGCTTAGGGCAGCAGATCCTCTACCATGCAATCAACACCTTCCTTGATGTTCCAATGTGACCAGTCCATAAGAATCTTCTGCATATACTCTCAACTACTTGAATGATTAGGCAATAGGAATATCTGTGACCAGAATATTTGAATAGCATATAAGACACTCTTGATAAGTTGTGCTCTCCCAGCATATGATAAGAATTTTGTTTCCCAGCTTGTAATCCTACTCAACATTCTGTCTATCAAGGGCTGACATTGGGCAATTGATATACTTTTGGTGCAGAGAGGTATGCCCAGATATCTGAATGGAAATTCACCTTTGACATATTGTAATTCCTGCAGTATTTCATCCTGTGCATGTTGTGTCACTCCTCCAAAATATACATTGCTCTTGTCCAAATTTGCAACCAAACCAGATGCTTCAGAGAATTCCTTGAAACACTTACCAAGGCATCTTATTGATTGTATAACACCTCTGCAGAATAGTAACAAATCATTAGCAAAACTCAATTGTACTATCTTTTGGACTTTGCATCTTGGATGATAGTGGAACTCAGGGTTGTCTTGTAATGTCTTGAGCACTCTTGTTAAATAATCCATGGCTATCACAAATAGGTATGGGGATAGTGGATCCCCTTGTCTAACCCCTCTCCTTGTCTTAAAAGAACTAGTACTTCTCCCATTGATATGTATGGAATATGTAATAGTAGTGACATATTGCATTATCCATTGAAGCATTTTAGTTGGTATTCTGATCTATTTTAAAACCTGCTCCAGGAAAGTCCATTCTAGTGAATCATAGGCTTTCTTCATATCCACTTTAAACATGCATCTTCTGGAAATTCCTTTTCTCCCATAACCTTTCACCAGTTCATGGCCCATTATGACGTTATCATTCAAATTCCTTCTTGGGACAAATGCTGCTTGATTAATATCCACTATGCTGTACATAACCTGCTTCAAAATTTTGGTGAGTACTTTAGAGATGATTTTGTAAACTGTTGAACAACGAGAGATTGGCCTATATTCACTTATTTTTGTTGGATTTCTTTTCTTAGGAATAAGTGTGACAGCTTTACAATTGACTGGTGCGTACATTTTCCCTGAATTGAAAAAGTGTAGAACTACCTGTATAGTTTGTTTCCCTATTACTGACCATGCTTTCTTAACGAATACAAGCATTTAGACCATCTTTTCCTGGGGCTTTGAGATCATCTATCTCCTTCAATGCACATTCCACTTCCTTTCTTGTGACTGGGGCTGCTAGTCGTAGCTGTTGATTTCTATCTAGGCTTCCTCCTCTTTTCATGACATTGATATATACAGCAGGCAAGTGAGTACTAGACTTCCTAAGCAGTTCCTGATAAAATCTTGTTGCTTCTTTCTCAATGTCCTCCTGAGAATGTATTAGTGCTCCTTCCTCTATTGTTAAGCTGGTGATGGTGTTTTGAGTCAACCTGTTCTTCATGTGGGCAAAGAAGTAGTTTGTGTTTGTATCTCCCAATTATATCCATTGCACCCTTGATTTCTGCCTCATTGCACTCTCTTCTATCAAGCTCCATTTCTCCAATTGTTTTCTGATTTCTCTTTCATTATTCATGTTTGCATCTACCTGGTTAGGATCCCTCATTTCTGTTTGCACATTGAGGACATGACCTCAGATAGAAAGAAGTAGAGGTTGCGAATTAGGGTAGCAGCTAATTGGTAGTGTTAGGTGGATGCATGGCCTTGGGGTATAGTAGGGTTAGGTGGAGGACATGTTTTTTTATCATGTGCTCTCATTATCTGTCGTATTATGTGTTAGTTTTATCATATTTACATACTGTCATGTGCGATTCATTATTAGTCACTCTTTTTGTTCTCTTCCCTTTCCTTTTTGTCATATCTAGTTCTTTCTGCTTATGGATTTTGAGATGAGGGTCCCCAGGAAACAGCCTCTCTACTGTGGGATTTCACTGGGTATGTTGTTGTTATTATTGTACTCCTTTGAATTCTGTGTTGTTCAAGTCTTTTAAGTGTTGTTTTAACTTTCTTTAGCTTCCACCAGATAGTTTTCAAATCTCCTTGCTGATGTCCTTGCCAAGCTTATATAGTGATCTGAATGAACTCTGGATGATCTGCAATACAGTTAAAGGATTTAAAAGCCTTGTGCCTATTTTGAGATACTTTGTCCATTGTTATGCTGAGAGGAGAATGATCAGACACCCCTGGCCTTAAGATCTGGACTTCCATAATGGGCATGTGTAGCATCCATTATGCATTCACTATGGCTTTATCTATTTTGCTGCATACATGACCATTGGTCCAAGTATATGAGCCTCCAACAGTCTTCAGTTCATGCATCCCAGTAATTGCCATGAATTCACTGAAATCTTTAATCTCATTATCCTGCACTTGACTACCTTTAACTCTGTCTTCAATTTAGAGGATTGCATTGTAGTCCCCCATACACAGCATAGGTTCTTGAGTCGCATTATTTATCTCTTTCAGGTCATCCCACATCTGTATTCTATCATGTATGGTATAGAGACCATATACTGCAACAAAAACAAACTGCAGACCACTACTCTTGATCTTCACTTTTGCTTGAATAAATAGTTCTATCTTACTCACTGCCTCACATTCCACATATTGGCAACCCCATAGAATCCAGATTCTTCCCTTCTCAATCATTTCATAGTTCCCTTCATACTTCCATCCTAGTGCAATTTTTTGTATTACTTTCCCTGCTATGTCCTCCTTTATTTTGTGCTCTAACAATGCTATAATGCTAATGTTATTCTCCTTCATAAACATCTTTAATTCTCTTTGTGTATGAGGTTTATTCAGCCCTCTTATGTTCCAAGCAACAAACTGCATAAGGAAATATTTGTTTTATCCAGCTCCACCCCTTTAGCATTTGCATTTTGCTTATCTCCCGCACTTGTGCTTCCACATTCATGTTCTAGAATGGTGAAATCATTTAGTACCTGAACTTCAGCCTTCTGTTTTTTGACATTTTTTGCCACAACTTTTGGTTTCTGCCATGTTTCTTTGTTTGACATCCCATTGAGAACTTTTGCTTCTTGCTTCTTTTCAACTTCATTTTTTGGCCCCTCTGGTTTCCTTATCCATGTGGTGACTATCTTAACAAAGTGCTGGTGGTCTAGTTACCGCTTTTCCACATTTATGTCCCACCTGCAAACATTTCTCACAGTACTCCAGCACCCATTCATACTGCACAACTTGATCAAAGATTCTTCCATTTGGATCCTGCACTTTCAGCTTTTTTGGCAAATCCCTAGCTACACCATTTCAACTAGAACTCGAGCAAATGATATTCGATCGACTTTAGTAGTGCACTCATCAGCATATAGAGGTATTCCCAGCCCACTACTAATTCAACTTAGTGAATCCATGTTCCAGCAATTCAGAGGCAGATTTGGGAATTTCACCCAGATTGGTATTGATTGTAGCACTTCGTTATTGAAATCAAAATCAGGGCTCCATACTTTGACAATGATATGTCTATTATTCAACATATGAGGCCCAGAATACAATACCTCATTCCTGTCATCCAGAGATGCAAATCGCACAAGAAAATATCCATCATTGTGGTAGTACAACTTTGGCTTACTGACTGTGTTCACCTGGTGGGCTATGTATCTTTCAATTGCAGCTATGGTGGGTGAATCTCCAACGACATACATGATTAGGGCTTGTTTCCATTCCACCGTAGTTTTATCAACCTCTTGCTTGTTCAACTCAATAACCTTTTCCCCATTCTTAATAACTGGAGCTACAAAGCTGAGCCCCATACCCTTAGTTGATAGCCTGTTGGTGTCGAAACAATTGGCCCATTTTCGCTTGGGTTCCTCAGTGATGTCTTCATCTCTTTGTTTGATTTCCTCTTCTTGCTTATTTTCCTCCACTTCTTTTACTTTTGTAGCTATTGCAGCACTAATGCTGGTAGCTGAGCTGCTTTGTGGAGTCATTTCCTTTGAAGCTAAGGGAGGCCACTGTTCCATTGATTTCCTTCCATGCTCTGTTCCAGAATCTTGTGATTCACTTGGATCTGTACCTATAGTACCATTAGGTGAAACCACCAGTTGCGTTATCTCCTTCTTCTTCCTTCCACGAGGCATTCCGATCAGTGGATGCAGGTTAGCAAACTACGCTATCATGCACCAGTTATGCTACTTTTGTGGCTCATTTATTCATGTATGTTATGAAGTCAAATGAGTATCCCATGGCCCCTTGTGGCTTAACCATGTTATGAAGACGATTGAATATCCCGAGGTCCTTGTAGCCTAAATCTCTCCCAAGATTTCTAGAGACATAAGTTAATGTATCCAGATCCAAAAGAACTAGTTACAAGTACAATGATCATAACAAAACATGAGTAATAGACCCCAAAATGTTCGTGCACTTCTCATAGTTTGTTTGCTCGCATATTATATACTCTCATAGTTCACTATCTTATATGTTACATTATCCATGCCCTTGTAGCCTACTTATTTATATAAACCAAAAGAATACAACGACGCAAGCATTATTATGAACTCCAAGATATGTGCTATGTGATAAGCCTCCAAAAGCTGGTATAAGTTGTCATAATGCTGTGTGTTGTCTATGTTTAAGCATTCTTAAATGTCGTTTGCTATATACTGTACAAAGTGTCAAGGTGCCAACTATGTGATTTATGTTCACTTCATGTGCATATGAAGATGACTGGGATAAATTCGCATCGCAACCACATAAGACAACAAGAAGTCTTGTCACAACCATATGAAGAAGATGGGGACAAAGTCTTGTCACAACCACATAAGATGACGAAGACGACCCTGTCGCAACTCAATAGAAACTAGGATAAAGTCCCACTACATCTATGAATGAAGATTCTCCCTACATGGGCTTTATTCATATGTGGCTCATATTATACCAATCCATATTTAAGCTATGTCATGTGTACTACTTCCCAGAATGAAAAAATATATGTTAATGTATAAAGACCCAAAGAGCTATTGTATAACGACCTATAATATGTTTTGAGTGTAAAATCCAAATGATACTAAGCAATAATCCATAACGTGTGGCACGACAGAATGATCTTCACTTTACTCATAGTTTTTTGGTGCTTCCAACTTATCATGTGTCATGTCACTCTTATACGAGTTTCAGTATTTATAGTTGGTTATTTGGTCTACCTTACATACAAGTACTATGTGATGTGTACTCATGTTCCTTTTTGTTATGTCAAGAGTGTTGTACTCAAACTACAAGTACAGATAAATGCAGCAGCAAACCACTTTGCTAGTCATTTCTTTGCAGATCTGCTAGTGTTGGAGAGCTCTATTTTTGTCTAGAGCCAAATCTAGTACTCTTTTGATGCATATAGAGATATTAAGGGTAGGTTGGGGCCCTATCCTGGCAATCCAGTTGTGCAATTTACAGGCATTCTTAGAGGCTTCATAGACCTGTCGTATGTTGTTATATGTATACAGATGTTATATTAGCATCTATATGTCAGTTGTACTCATGGTCAGTCATGTATCGTGAGTCAGCGACCCTTTATGTATATATTGTTACTTCAGTTGAAATCGTGATATGTTTCCTTCCATTTTCGGGATATCTACGGTTATATGATCTATCATACATTAGATTCATGTGTCCAGATAGTGTGGTCCACCTCACCATGGGTTGGGGTGTCACATCGGACCACTTTCCAGGATATCTTTTGCTTTCTTGGTTCTCCAAAATCAAGCCTACACATCTCAGTTTCGTTATCTTTGAGCACCAAAATGATATTCTAGCGTAACAATCACTATTCCAGTGAGATCTGCAGCTTTTCAGCGACTCTTTTCAAAAAATGTTTCTACCTTAGGTTCACCAGCCAATCCAAGCCAACTCATCTTGGTTTCATCACCTTACGACTACCAATAGTAGAATTTTGATGTCCAGTCACCTAAGTTGCTTGCACTCGGGTGCGAGGATTTGCCTAAAAATAATTAAAATATCTAAAAATAGTGTGGCAAAACGTAAAGAATGACACATTACATGGAGAACTTGAGGAAAATCCTAGAAGAAGATTAAAGGAAAAAGAATGACAGAGAAATTTCTAGATAAAAACTATTACATTTTTCTTCAATTTCACCTTAGCTTTTGGATTGATTACAGAAATCATCAAAAACTGTCCATACTTTCTCCATTGATTTTGGTCAAAGTAGCCAAAACCAGTTGACCAAATTGGACATGGATCCCACACCCACACCTACACCCATGTCGTGTCGACATGGGTGCGGCACCAAAAGTGAAGAGTACGAGCAACTTCGCAAGTCACTATACTTTGCAGATCTCTGGTCACTGTTACGTTTCCAGAATGTTCTTGCGCGACAGTGTTGACCACCAGCATCTGTTTGTGAGGTATTTCTTCTTGAAACACTTTGTTAATTTTAGAATTTTGTCTCTTCAAACTATGGGTAATACGAAGGGAGCAAATAATAATTCTCTTTCCCAAATCAGTGTTGTGAAACTAGATGGGTGTTGGTATATATCTTGCTTGGCCAAGGTCTTGCTTGATTTTTATTAAATCTAGAAAATTGCTGGAGAAAAGAAAGCACCTACTATGGCATTCCTAGCTATGGTCAACTGGGTTCTGATAATTCCCTTGTTATGACATGGCTTCTGACACTACATGCCCCCGAATCTCTAAGCCATATTCATTGCTAGATATTGCTGAAAAGATCTGGAATTCAACTAGGCGCACTTTCTATCGCAAGGGAAATAATTTCCAGATCGTTGAGATTTGAAATAAAATTCATGTCACTAAGCAAGGTGAGTTGACTATCACCAATTATTATTCCGAGTTAAGAAAGTTATGCCAAGAATTGGCAACTATTAGGATCTCCAAGCAAAGTGTACGGATGATGCAATCCTCTTTCAATAAATAGTTGAAAAGGAACGGGTCTATGAGATTCTAACCGGTTTGAACCAAAAAAATGATCAGAAGGGTTCAAGTTCTCAGTAAAATTCTTTTGCTTCTCTTGAGGATACACATTCCTATGTTCAACAAAAAGAGAGTCGAAGAGGGCTCATGCTTTATTTCACACCAACTGAGAAGTCCAAATACAATAAGCAAGAGTGAATTTGTTCTTTAGGTAGGCTTTTATAGTCTAATCAAGTTTATGCAGTAGCTCCGCTCTATAAGTACCTTTAAAAATAAATATAAATATGTGATTGTCCACGAAGTGGAAGCGGAACCTGGCACCTTACTCCAAGCTGTAACACTTTACAGTTGTAGTGTTTTACAAATGGCTAATAACATTTCTTGTACGCACATAAACTTTGGGTCACTGATACCACTGCTTTGAGTTTCTTTTGGTCATGTTCTGTTTAACCAATGATGGTAAATAGAAGATTATGGTGCATTGGTTGATATTTAGTTCATAATTACCATAGGTATGGGCACGATAAGAAGTAAGACATAGGAAAATTACAAGAAGCTACACTAACTCTTCTATAAAAGTTCATAACTGAGAAATTCCCAACGAGTAGTGGTGCAAAATCTGAAACACAGCAAATAATGGACCTATACCCTTCTCCATTTAAATACTAGGGGTTTGAGCCCATTTGAATTGGCTTATGACTTATAAGCCAAAAGCCATAAGTTAGGAATTCTAACTTATGGTTTTTGGCTTATTTTTGTTATTTGCCTTAAAAATAAGTGCTTATAAGCACTTTTAAACTTTACCCAAACACTTCAAAACTGCTTAAAAGTTATTGTGGCTTAAAAGCACCTAAAAGAAGCCAATCCAAGTGGGCACTTTGTCTGGAGCATGGTTAGGACCAGTGATTTATGTTAACCCACACATCATGCACCAGACCAAAACTCCGGCAGCAAATATACCTTCATTGTTGAATCTTAAAGCAACTATACCTTCAGTCTTTTAATATCGGAGAACCATCTTTAGGAGTGACTTGCTTTCATAACTCCTACTTATGATTTTACAGTTAGCTTTAAGGATTTCCAAATGAATAAAATATCTCAAACACCAAGAGGTTAAATGATTCTCATAAATTTAAACATCCTTCTATAACCCTGGTAATAAGATGTGAAGTTGACGTTGAGCCCCCCCCCCACACACACACACACACAGAGAGAGAGAGAGATGCATCTAAGAATGGATATCACATACAAACATACCGTCAAGACCGTTTCAAGAGAAGATTTCTTTGTCACTGGATGCAAATCTGTTGGAATCTGAAAAATTCCCAGCAAAATGTAAAACTTAATGAGAAAAACATTTTTTTTAATTCAACATGCATAAGGATTTGATCAGGATAGAAATTTCAAGGGACTTTTGACATCTATAGACAAGCAAAACAATTTCTTATAGAACACTTCGTGAAACCATTCCTATCAAATGCAGCAGTCCAGGACCACTCCTTGAAAGGGAGGACAGAATATGGAAATATGCAAGGGAGAACAGGAGATAATCACACACGTCCTCTTATGTGCTAATACAACATAATATTCGAAAGAAGGTTGAGTCAATCCTTTATGAGACGACAAGCAAACCACTTGCAAAATTTACATAAGCTAGTTCGCACAATCTCCCATGACAATAGTTCCACTTCTGTATAAGGTAAAAGACAACTTATACCCCACGGCCATTGTCAGTGATACCAACGGACTTATCAGCATAGAGGACCACATCTATCTTTGTTGCAAATCCTGCTTGTGCCTCATCAACGGCATTATCCAAAATTTCATAAACCTAGAAGAGAATATGATTAATAACTGGGGCAATAAAAGTTCAGTCAAGAATGAACAGAAGCACAACTAGTACCACCAAATACATCAAAAGAAAGGAACCAGAGAAAAGGCCAGAGATACCAAATGGTGGAGACCACGAGGTCCGGTGCTTCCTATGTACATTCCTGGTCTTTTTCTGACTGGATCCAAACCTTCCAATACCTACCAAAGCAGCAATTTGATAATTACTTTTACTGGTAAATATCAACATTTAACATCATTAATTCTTTTCAATAGAAAAAGAAAGAATTTAAGAAAATTAATGCTGAGAAACAAATAAATAGAAGATGTCCTACATAACTATATACATCTGATTTGGATTAAGCAGCAAGATGTCAATGAAGGTTAAGTTTGAAGGTTACTGACTTTTACATTCTTATCCAAGTAAACTTTATCCCAAAAGCTGACCATGCCTAGCAGAATTCCTTAATAGGTAATGCACAATACAGTAGTGCTTATTCACTCTACAGTCAATGAGAGACTAAACACTATATCCACTGCATGTACTGATGCATATATACACTCAAAAAATAAAATATTTGATATTAGTGTGTTGCATCACCTATGAAAGAAGCTTCTTTGTATCCAACTATTTTCCTAATCACCCTAAACTAATGTTTACTTTCAAGTCAAACTAATTATAAGAAATCAACAACTCTAAACCTACAGAACAAACTGAAAGAGCAAATTAATGAGCAAACTATGCATATATATCATTGATCAAATAAAAGACTGAAAGGTAAAGAAGAAACAAGACAGCCAAAGAAAATTCAACTTCCAACCCCGGAGCAGCAACTGAAAGAGAAAACACTGTTGCATCATACATGGAACAGCAGCAGGGTCGAGAGGAGGCAAAGGATCTCAGGACAAAGTAAAGTGAAAAGGACAAATAAAATAAGGGAAAGTAACAAAATTGAAAAGAAAGAACTGCATTTTATTTCATTATTTACATGTAGAACACTAGATCACTTATATATGAAGGATAATTTTCAAAACTCATAACAAGATCAAGTGTATTTGGTAAGAAGACTATTTTCTTCTGAAAAATTATCCAACATCTAGTAACACTACTTGTGGAAAATATATGTCTGCAAAGGAAATTATTTTCCACCAAAGAGAGGGATATGACTTCTGTCACTAATGTGAAATTATTTTTCAATTACAAATATTTCAACTGTAACTTCAATTTACTTGCCTCAGGCACACTACACTGCTAGAACAGAGGCAGAAAAAGGAGTAAGACAACGTGGTCATGGTTCACAATCCTAGCGTTCATATGGTGGACTATTGACATGAAATAAAGAAGGTAAAGCTAATTCAAATTCAAAAGATCAAATTTAACTGTGTACTTCTATTTCTTTTTGGTTGAAGGACGAATCTATAAATTAACCAAGAATTGATACTTAGCCTCTTAGAATCCTCATATATTGGAAAGGGATTCTTCTTTTGCTTTTGGTCAACTGCTAACATCTCAACACTTCCTTGTAGTGTTGGTCTTACAATACAATTACCTTTCTCTCAAAAACAAATCAATAGCTTCAGACCTTACTTCATCAACTTTTATTACTTTTTACCCAGCAAAATGTTGGAAATGATGCAACAAAAGATCCGCAAAACGTAAAACACTTCCCCCCACTTCCCACAGAAAACATTTTCCATCTTAAGTAGTGTAGTCAAAAGCACGCTTTAAGCGCACTTAAGCCCTAAAGCGAGGCTCAAAACGTGTAGAACACTTTGCCTCGTTTTATGCGCGCTTCAATGGCGTCATTAAGGTTATAAGGCAAACTTTTCCTTGTCAATGAGCCTCTTCTGAAGAAGTGACTCTAACAATTGAGATTTCACTTTATCATAAAATTTCAATTACTTTGTTCATATATTTCTCATTCATACGTATAATAATTGGTCTTGAACTAAATATATATATTTGTATCTTTTTTCTTCCTTTGCGCCTTTTTCATTAAAGTCCGTGTTTTATTTGCGCTTTACGCTTGAAGTCCCAAAGGACCTTAGAGGTTTTTTGTGCTCTTTGCGTTAGATAACACTGGTCTTAAGTACACTAAAGTACACTACAATTTTACTCTAATCTTCCAATCTATTTTCTAATAGAGAGAATATCTTCAAATACTTAACAAAGAATTCAGACATTTCAATTTTATCTAGTACAAAGTGATTAATTGCCTAGAAGTAAAATCTTAGTGTTCTGAGCAACGATAAATAGCAAAGGCCACATGCTGTCTAAAGCATTCTGTCACTGATTTATATATCAGATATGTGTCATTGCATCACTTTTGATCTTTGAAAGTGCTTTCACTTTAGCAATGAATTGTCCACCAACCTAAATCCAGCATCGAGCAGTAATCCCATCTTTGTAGACATTACCCCACAATGAGATTTTCTCACTTGAAAGAGTTGCTCTTTCAGGTTTCACAGAAGGGCCTAAAATCTAGGACTCTAAAACTTTTTTTCCCTGCAGGATCAAGGGTTCTTCCATTTCACCCAATCTTACATTAAAATCATATACGATAAATAATGACAGTAGCTTTTCTTTCACCTGAATTTGCTCAGAACCATAAGCTTTTGACTTAGTATTTTCTTGAAAAGCCTCTGTAGTAATGCTTGATGACATAAAAGCTCTTGGAGACACCACATTTCTAATAAAAATCCCATCTGACACCCCTCTCAGCCTATTAATCACCCTGCAACAAATCCAAAAAGTTTTTAGCAGATAACCAATAGGCAAATCATCATCAAGAACTCAAATAGTTACAAACGAAGGAAAAGGGCTGCATTGCTTATCAAAATAAATCAAAAGGGTTGCATTTCCCTCTTTTCAAATAAGACCAACAGACTCTCTTTAGAAGTATTAAGCCGACTAAGAACATTTACACACTTCAAAACGAAGTTAAAATGTTCCAACCATGCAAGAACAACAATTAATTTTTCAAAACACAGAAAAAGAACATATAAGAGAAAAACAAATAAAATGTGTCAGTTGTGTAACATTCACCTCATTTGACGAAATATAATAACAGGATTAAATAAAGTCCAAAATCAAAATTGCTAAATAGAGAGAAAGGTGTCATCTTCCCCCTCTTCTAATCCAAAGCCAAATGATAAAATATTAAAATTAAAATTAAAATGGTAAGAATAAAAAAAAGAGTCCTGAGTTGTCAAAATTAACCTTCATTTTAATCAAATAATCCCACCCAAAACATTATATTAATCCCTCGAATGGTCACAACAGAAAAATGGCACAGCTTATAAATTCCATACCCAAAACAAAAAGGGGTAAAAGAGAAAAAAAAAGTAACAAAAATTCAGGGAACCGCAACCTTAATATTCTTGCGCTTTCAAAGCTTAACTTTTTTGCATCCATTCAACAAGAGTAAAAAAAATGATTTCCAAAACTTAAACACATAGTGTAAATAAAAGACATCACAGTCTACTTAAAGGAGGGGAGAGAGAGAGAGAGGAAACCTGGTGCTGAGGAAAATAGATGGGCGAGAAAGAGAGATTGAAGAAAAGGGAAGAGTATGAGAGTGAGAATGAAGAAGATAACGAGAAGCCATGCAGCGAAGAGAGTGTTGAAGAGGAATAGGTCTTAGCAGAGCCATTCAGACATTTACTCAAACACAAAGCCTACACTGCTTTCTGTGAATTCTAGTTGATAAGAGGCGGAAAAAATAAGCTACGCTAGGCTGCTTACTCTTCTCCAGAGTCCTTTTGTTTTGTTTTAAATTGTTACTTTATTTCCCCCTCTAAACCTATGGAGTATTCAATTCTGAGGTTAGCCAACGCGCGAAACTAATGTTTGGGCTGATTTTGAGCAAGATTTCGCGTCTAATATGGGCCCATTAATGGATACATTTGGAAAAGTCATCGACCCTAAATTTAAAAAAGGGAAATTTATAGGAATACACATAATATATTTCATTATTTTCAAATATTCTCTATTTTATTTATAAATTTTTAAAATCTTTTTTTTTGCTTTTTTTTCCTTCCAAATGTTTGATACACTCCATTCCTTCTCCCATAAAATTCTTCTTTTTTGACTAAAATCAAGTCAAACATGATTCAATAACCTCCAACTTTCATCCAATTCAAGCGGACACTTTCTCGCTCTATTATCAATTTCAAATTTTAAAATTAAGGTAGGTTAACTTATCTTTCTCATTCCAATTTCATATGGTTTCTTTTGAAATTCATTGTAAATTGCATTTTTTTAACTTTCATATACTAATTCATGTGGGTACACAATCATTTAGTATTGGGCTCACTCAATTAGAGCAAGAACAAACTATCCTAAATTGTGCAAGTAAGGTGTTTGATAAAATGTTGATTCATTGGACAGTATTCTGGCTGTGATTGATGATGATTAATTGGGATTGTTATGGGTTGTTTAATTAGGAAAATATAGTGATTCATTGTGTGTAGTATGTATCTTTTATATTTTTTATATAAAAATTTTTGTTTTGATAGGTTGAATCACTGTATGTGTTGAATATAATGATTCATTACAAAAGTTTTTGTTTTGTATAAGTTGATAATTCATTGGTTTTGTATGGGTTGATTATGGTGATTCATTGAGACATTATTCTGGTTGTTATTGATGATGATTTATTGGGATTGTTATGGGTTGTTTAATTAGGAAAATATTGTGATTCATTGTGTGTAGTATGTATCTTATATTTTTTTATATATATTTGTGAGTTGCTTACAAATTTTTACGGCCATTCATTAATTTGGTGATTCATTGGGACATAAAACTTAACCATGTGTGGGTTGAATAAAGTGATTCATTTGATAGTTTTGTGACTGTTATATGTTAATAATTCATTGTGTATATCAAACAAAGATGATACAGCATACAATGATTCATGTTAATTTCCATCAGATTTTTTATTCAGAGTTTCTACGAACAAGATACGTTGCACTAATTTGGAGATATGGTTGGGAGAAAGGCAACTTGTTAGACCCCGTAATTAACTAAATGAAGGTCAATTGCTCATTCGGAAAAATTGTTGTGATTGAGGTATATTTTTAAATTTTACTAACTTATGGTGCGTGAGTA
>JAOTQJ010000011.1:8499200-8519241 GCA_025642045.1 Solanum sejunctum | reverse complement strand
TATATATATATATATCTATAAGAAAGTAATATAAATATCTTCAACCCAAAAAGAAAAAGAAAATATTGTACAATGTAGTAGTCCCATTCAGTAGCCTGATACCAAAGTTACTGTTTCAACTCTGAATGTGGCATATTATCTCTTAATGGTAACATATCAAACCATTTGCATCTTGAAACGAAACTAAATTCATCATTTACTAGTTTGGCAAGTTAATTGATAAGCAATATACCCTATCTCATCTTCCAAAACTCAATAACTAATATTAATAGCTGAGTTTTATATTAACAAAAGAAAGAAAGAACCTGAGGTTCAGGTCCCGCATGCATGTAACTGCTTAAACTAGCAGGTATTAAGCCTTGAAAAATTGTTCTCATTTTTATAGTCAGCAGGCAACCTATGCAGTAAGTTAACTACAACTGATTCAAGATGAAAGCAAAAGAAGCCATTGTATGAATCTGAATCCTCTGCAATAAGTATGAACAGCTCAGGAACTCAATGTAGTAAAAGGTAGATGTCCACATCTGGCACATTTTTTTTCGTATCATTCAACCCATCTTCATTTCATGAGGAATTGCACATTTTCAACTGGTGAGTAGTCTTCAAAGCAACTTAAAACAGTTTTTTAGCACTCCAGTTACAGGGGAATCCTAATAAGGGAAAAGGGTCCAAAAACAGATGGTGCACTGGTGCAAGAAGTCAAAGTGAAGATCATGTACAATATCAGCTAGTTTAAAAAAAATAAGGGTTACATATGAATTGAGACTTGAGAGCATTAAGAATTGAGCATGCACCCAACTTAAGCTGGTTTATTCACATTTAGTTTGAAGAAAAACTGAATATGTTGTTTTTTTGTGTGGACAGGAAAGGAGCTGCAATCTTTTAAAACAGAAATACTCTCTTGTCTCAACTTACATCGCATACATTCCTTTTTAGTCCATTATAAAAAGAATATCATCTTTCCTTATCTAGAAATAATTTAATTTTAAACTTCTCATGTTATCCTTAATTAGATGATTTATAGTCACACAAACTTCAATGGCTAGTTTTAGACCACAAGTTTCAAAAATATTACTTTCTTTTTTAAACTTCATGCAGTCACATACACAAACAGAGCATACTTTGCAAGAGTGTTTCCATTTTATAACATGTGGTATAAAGCTTCCTCACCCATAATTTTTTTTTCTAATATTCCATATTTTATATCTCTGATTTAACTTTGTCAAGTAAAAAATTGACATTATTGTTGAAACCCGATCATTCTACTGAGTGGAGGTCCATCAGGACTTGGTAGAATGTCCCATCTAATTTACTGCATCCAGAAGCTGGGATAGAACCAACCCCCTAAAAGAATAAGCATACGAGTCGTGTAGAAGCAATACCTTCTTGATACACCAGCAAAGCAATGCACCAATACAGACCCCTCTTTTCTACTATCTTCAATAAAATCCAAACACACATCTAAAGAATCCAGCAAATTCTCATTTTCCATGTCTCTCACGGGAACAGCCATCCTCATAAACTTCAAATCTTTCCCTGCATTCTCTAACGAGTACAGGAGCTTCTTAGGTGTTGATGAGCTCTTAGTCTCATCAGTTAGAGCATCTGCATTTCCCGAATACCCAATATATTCCTTCCGGATCTCTTTAGTTGGTATTGAAAGCCCAGAACGCCATTCTGAGAAAAAGGAGATTGAAGCTGAGCTAAGGATGGACAAGATATGTGTAATTTCATCACTACCATGCTGAAGAACCTCTGCCGCATCGCCTATGTTGCCAATAAATAGATGCTCACGAACCAGATACGGCATATCCCACAAGCAGATTCCTTAATTGCAGAAATGAAATTTACTTGTTAAAAATACCCACAGTTTCTATCAACCAAATTTCCTTTCAAAAGATAAATATTTCCATTTTACAAGATTGAAATCAATACTAACCTACAGTATGCCCAAAAAAAAATTGCAGTATCAAATGAACATTTTGTATGATCTCTTTTACGGCTTTGCATTTGAGATGTGTCAAAAGACATTTTTAATATTATGTTTCAAATCAAATTTTCTGGACTTGAAATTGCACCCTATTTAGATAATCTTACACATTGACAGGGTTTCAAAGAGGGAAATGTGCAAAAACAGTTCAAATTTGAAGTAGATGAGATGAATGAGAAATGTTATCAAAGGAGGAGAGTAAAATAGTGCCAAGCTTTCCCGTGGCTATAAATTCAAACTCAACTAAAGCACAAGCTTTATTATTAAAAGAAGCATGATGAAAAAATTAAGATAAAGCAACTATAAACACTAGAAAGGAAGGGTGTATGTTGTTGTTGTTGTCGTCGTTGTTGTAAACACTACAAATTAGTGCGAGGGAAAATAACTAAAACTTCCAAAGCCATAATATTTATTTTCAAATGGCTCTTTCAACTACCACACAGAGCTTTTTTGCTAATCCTATAAAAGAAGAATCTTAATGTCACTTCCACATCTGATTAATATAGAGACGACTATTCATAGTTAATAATTAATGACCTAGTTTGCCAACAAATTGTTGGTCGGTATAGGTGTTAATTATCACATCTTACACATTCACCTCAATTCAATTGTTCATCTGAAGATACTGTTATTTCAATTTGATTCAGATCGAATGTTTAACTTTCAAGACAATAATTGACATGGAATTATTTGTCTTATATAGCAGCATGAATTACTCTCTGTCCCAAATTATGTGTTATTCTTTATCTTTAAGTTTGTGTAAAAGAAATACATTTTTATATTTAGATAGAATTTAACTCTAAACTTTTCATTGTCCCCTAATTCCAACAACTAAACAACATTAACTCTAAACTAGTTTTAAACTAAATCACATTATTTTAAAAAATATATCAAACTAAAGGCTACTGAAACTACATTTAAACTTATTTCAACAACGAAACCACATAAATGCAAAACTAGTTCCAAAACTAATTCCAACAATTCAACCGAAGTCTATTACAAGACAACTATACTTTGTTACAAACTAATTCCAACAACTAAGCCACATTAAGTCTAAACTAATTTTAAACTAAATCCACCAACTAAATCACATTAAAGATTAATGAAACCATATTTGAACTTATTTCAACAACTAAACCAGATTAATGCTAAACTAGTTTCAAACTAATTCCAATGACTAAACCAAAGTCTAGTACAAGACAACAACTATACTTTGTTACAAATTATTCCAACAACTAAGCCCACATTAACTCTAAACTAGCTTTAAACTAAAACCACCAACTAAATCAATTTTATCATCAATAGGGTCAACCAGTGTTGGTACTTATGCTTAATAAACACATTTTCATCAAATTAAAAGCTAAGTGTCAACACTAGATGGACACAAATTGATCTTGCAATAAAATCAATTTTATCATCAACAAAATCAACTAATGTTAATACTTATACTTTACACACACATTATCGCTAAATGTAAAACTAGATGGCTACAAATCAATCTTGCAAGAAAATCGATTTTGTCATCAATATTATCAATTAGAGTTGGTACTTATGCTTAACATACACATTATCAAATTAAAGCTAGTGTCCAACACTAGATGGACACAAATTGATCTTGCAATAAAATCAATTTTGTCATCAATAGGATCAATGAGTGTTGGTACTTTTGCTTAACAAACACATGATCACCAAATTAAAGACAAATGTCAACACTAGATGGACACAAATCGATCTTGCAAGAAAATCAATTTTGTTATCAATAGGATCAACTAGTGTTGGTACTGATGCCAAACAAACATATTACTATGAAATTAAAGTTAAGTGTCAACACTAAATGGACACAAATCGATTTTGCAAAGAATCTATTTTGTCATCAATATGATCAACTAGTATTATTACTTATGCAAAACAAACACATTATCACTAAAGCACCCTAAGAAATCAAACAAACCTAAGCAAAATGCAAGTGTAGTACATTTAATAAAAAAATCTAATATATACGATAATTAGAATTTCGAAGGAAAAAACACCTCGACTTTTTTCAATTAGGGCTGGACGGAAGGATTAGTGGTAGTGGTCTTGACTGCGTCCAGAATATTGGAATCTTTAATTAGATTGTACACCTGCACTTAAATTTCCAAATTTAGTACATTCCATATTTGTTGAACTTTTTCTTGAGAGAAAAGTTACTTTAACAATACATAGATATAACAAACAATTTAGAAAACACATAAAAAAATTATACTCTTATAAATCACAAAATGTCATAGTTCAACTAGATACATTTTCTCGAGAAAACAAAAACAATTAAGAGTATATTAAAAAGAGCTAAAGTGATGTCATTATAAGGTGTTATAGCTCATTGTGCTTGCTCTCTTAAGTCTCTTTTATCTACTAAAAAAGAGCATCATTGGGTAGTGTGTATAATTACTACAATCTTCGGAGCTGTAATTATGAGACTTATTGGCAAACCGTCAGTTCAGAAAAATAAAGTGACAAGATTGAGGAACTCTGGCTAATGCAGGGAGGAAAATCCTCATGTAAGTTCTCACTAGATTAGTTGGGTGGAATATTGTGATGAGTAATGAAACCTTTGTAGGAGTTAATGGGCTTGCTTTATCAATTCTAATAGTGTTCTAGCCATGTGAAATTTGGCTTCACACATGCTCTTTTAAATTGCGGCAAATCAAGATTTTATCATTGAGGGTTTATGACAGAAACTATCAAGTACAGGAAGGCAAAGTCGCTGAGTAAAATACAATTAGCAAAGAGGCCATAATGAGAAAACAGGTAAAAATTCATATCTCTAAGCATATTAACCATAAACACAATATGACATGTATCTACTGATAATAAATCGAAAAGCAAGCTCCATAGAATTGAATTAATAAGTTTACTCCAATGGACAATAAAGTGAACCAGCAACCAACCTGTCCTACTTTGATGAAAGAAGCATATAAGTCCAGTAACAATTTATTCAGCTGAAGATCTTCGTCATCGTGACCTAGTGCAGCCCCAAATTCGAAACAATCTCTACTTTTACTAATCAAAGAAAAAATTCTAAGTTTGCATCAAAAAAGAAAAAAACAAAGTTCCGTTAAACCCACAAGGGGATGAAAGACGGGAATGTAATACATAATGGAATCAAAGTTAGGGAAAAAAAGTAACCTGAAAGTCAGAAATGGAGCGAAGTTATACACTGGTATGAAGTCGGAAATGGAGCGAAATAGAGTGAAGCTACACACTCGGACTCGTGTTGAAGAAGGCACCAGTGAGGTGAAAATGGCTTAGGGTTTTTTTTAGGAGAAATATCTGTCAAAAGTAAAGCCAGGTTTATATTTCATCTAAAATTTTACCAACCTCCAATTCCAATATTCTTAATGTCTTAAAAGTATATCTACATTCGAAAAATAATATATAAAAATACATGTCAACTTTATATTAATATATAAAAATAATTATTCTCTTGAAATCGCTTGTATCAATTAAAACATTAAGAACTATTGACTTTGTGAAATTAATTTTATTTAAATAAAATAATAATTAAAATATACAGATCTCCTGAGGTAAATTTTATTAATCAAAATAAAATTATATAATGAATATCAATATTAAAATATCAATTTTCTGAAATATAAATATAGATTTTAATTTATTGATAGATGGAAGTCAAATTTTGAAAAAATTTGTATTTCTATATACTTACATTATTTTGATAAACTATTGTAAATAGATAGATCATCAATTATCTATGGATGTTATTATTTATATAACTTGATTTGATTTGTTAAATATATGACTGAATGAGTATAACAATAGTAATTATATTTATTGTCTTAATTATATCAACATATTTCAATTTGAATTTACTAACGGAGCCAAGATTGTTTTTAATAAGAGGGTTTAAAATTCGAAAAAGTAGATACATGAATTAGTCGAATGGCGTTCAATATCTACTATATATATAAAGAGTATTTTAACTATGTATAAATAATATATACATACATATTATATATGTGTGTACACGCGCGTGTATTACCTCCTAAAATAAATAAATTATCAATGTATTATTGTCTATATCATTTATGGGACAAAATATCCAAGGCTAGATGAATAACTAATTATACATATAAATTTTAATTCGTACATTATGATATTTTTATGAGTATTGCCTCAAGATCGATTTTGTAAAAAATAAAATACAAATTTAAATTTATCAATCAATAAAGATTTATTAATATAAATTTGATATATAACTCCCTAAATAGAGTAATAGATACTTATTACCTTGTAATATCACCATATTTAATGGTGTTTCTTTAATTAATAACGCACTTATACTCGAACCATTAATATACAAGACTTTATTTGTTACACCACTTGACGACTATATATAAACTCCTACAGTTAACATATTTCATATATCTTCGATAAGTTATCATTTACCTTTTGCATACGACATTAATTACTATACGAGAGATCCATTTAAGTTTTGATGTATAGACTTTAATAGAGTTGACACATACATATGCGCGCATGCACATATATATATTGGGGATGATCTAATAGAATTTGATACATTATTTTATTATATAGATAGAATTATCTCCTAATTTAATATCGACATTATTTCATTTTATGAATAAGAATTATCGATGTTGTGTTGTCTACTCTACAAATTCTAATTTTTTAATAGAATCATACACGTTAAACTTTCAAAAGAGTAAATTGTAATCACAAAATGAAAATTGTGTTATACACAATAGAAAATAATTATTAATAGAAATAGTTTTTAAAAATTGACCATTGTATATCGATTTATTAAAAATAATTAAGTAAAAATAAAATATATTCTAGAGGCCGGTATCAAATTAAATTAAAATAAATTTAATTACATTAATACCGACATTTGGAGGTCGGTATTTTATATTAATTTTTCATTTTACATAAACAGGTCTTCTAGAAGACGATTTATCTAAAGTTAATAAAAAATATTATTTTATTAGGCTTTTTAACTCAGATAAGAGTTAATATTATTTTTTATTTCCTAATGTAATTTCGATCACTGGAGGTTGATGTTAATAAAAAGAATTAAATAAAAAAAAAGAATATCGACTTCCAGTAGTTACTATATACATATTTTAATGAAAATTAAAATATGTTTATAAAATTTTAATATATTGACTTCCGAAAGTCGATATTATAGCTATTTTTGTTTGTTATTTTACACATTACTATCTTTTGGAGGATAATTTGATTAACATTTATTAAAAATAATTTTCTTTTTATTTTAAATTTTAATTGAAATCAGATAAAAAATTATTATTTATTTATTAAATTTAATACCGACTACAAGAGGTTGATTTTTCTTGTATTATTTTTTGGGAAAAAATTTAAATATATATATTTTTTAAAATATGTGGGGGTAATGCAAGGCCCTACAAGTTAGGAAGTCGGAAAGTGTAGAAGAAGTGGAACTAGAAATGTGCGGGTCAAAAGTATGAGCCTCATTTATGATTTTTTGGTTTAAACCACAGGTTGTAAATAGGGCTCGTAGATGGAATCAGACGGCATAAAAATTTGACTAAGTGTGGGGGCAACTATGAGGGGTATATATGGTCCGTAAATGGAACTACAAACTGTAAAAGGAGTTTGTGGATTGGGGTTTTGGGTTGATGATAAATTAGGTTTCTAAAGTTGAATTACGAACAAACAGGACGAGTCATAGTATGATTTGCGGTCCATAATTTAGTTTTGTAGATAAGGTCCTAAAGATTGGAAAATTGTCTAATGTGGAGGAACCACGAAACGGTTCTACGACCCATAGATCATTCTCTGAGTCATAGAATGAGGTTGTAGTCTAGGTTTTAGAGATCATTTCAAGAGATCAAATTTGAATAGGACGAAAGCCCCTAATTATGCCCCATAAATCATTATATGACTTATTATTTGGGGTCGTGGTAGCGTAAGCCCAAAACTATGCCGCTTTGAGATTTAAATCTACCCATTATTAGCCCCAAACGCTCTCATTCTCTCCATTCCAAATTCCCTAAACTTCCTAAGGCAAGAATTCTCCAAAGCCAAGGCAAGAAGCATTAGAGTTTCTAAGGGGTTTCTTATCAAAATCTTTAGGCCTTTCATCAAGGCCTTCAATCAAGTATGTGAGTTGATTCATGAGCTTCTTTCACAAATAAAGTCAAACAACCTTGTTTTTTACCTTTTCTTTAAATTCTGGAGAATTTATGAGTTCCATGATCATGATTTACATGATGCTCTAAATGATATATTTAAGTTATTTTGACACTAATAATGCAATGTAATGATGTATTATGCATTCCTATAGTTTTCAAGTTGACTTTTATGATATCCTTATTGAATTTTTGAATGATAATGTGGGATGTTAGACATGATTTTAAATTGATAAATTTTTTTATGGTATTGCATTATACTTGGCGCATCCCAAAATACCCCCTAAATGTGATTGGCACCTGCTCACACCATTTGTCGGGAGAACCAAACTTCCATACATGCATCCAAATTATCAAAGCACAGAGATACAATATGTGCAACACCAAACCTTATTATTACTCATAAAAATGGAATAACTATCAAACCAAAATCATATATCGAGTTACGAAAGAAAAATATTAATTAACAAAACATATCTAGCCCAAATCCCACAATAAGATCATGAAACATCTAATAGAGTGATACGAGTTTAACTGTCGAACATACAAACTCCAAAAAGACAAAAAATATGAACTATAATAGATAGAGCTAAAGTAGTAGCCTCCACGAATAATGCAAAGGCTCACCTCAGCAACAGAATCCACGAAAATGAACTCGTCATCCACAAGTCTTGCCCTCTGCAACAGTATTTGCATTAACATGCATGTAAGGGTGAACTATATATAAATATAACCAGTAAGATCCTCGACTTTCTACTTTAATACCCTTGAAACAAGAGTTATATAATACTTGTACACAACGGATATATATAAATGATATACATAAGAATACACTTCATAATAAGCTCAAGATGTTCAAACAAATATTCAAAAAGGTCACTATATGTCTCAATTCAATCCACACACAAAACTTGTCATAAATGGCAGCAAAGAAGATCAAGCAATCACACCGACAAGTCCATGGCAACATGTAAAATGTTCTAAAATATACTACAGCGTGTATAAAGCTCCTAACATATTACGGCAGCATGGGTTTGCCCCTAACATATTACAACATCTAAGTATGCCCCTAGTAATCACATCACAGTAATAAAGAAGGATATCCAGCATCATACCACATACAACTCATGAAAATATTCAATATTCTTCTAAAAAATAGCATATCTAGAGCTACTAAAAAAACATCGACTCTATCAAGCACATATTTGTCCCAACACATACACCAGATAGAGAAAAATATTTTTTTAAAAGCTTATTTGAAAAGCAAGCACTAAAGATTCAAGTCTTAGTTACCTTATTAATGAGAAGTTCCACAACCTTGCACACGTAGAACACCCACCAAAATAGCCCCCTACTTGCCTCAGTTTATTAAAAAAAATATTAATTATCGGTATCAATTATGTTGGCCAAACTCAAGTCTCAATATCCCTAGCCTTTAAGTTTAGGGTTAGACCCTAATATCCAATACCTTAAATTATAAATTATAAGTAAAGATAATCTTAATCTCATTATTAAAACCTACTTGGTAAAATTTTTGATAAATATGTTTTCAACTAATAAGATCATACAGCAACAAGAAAATATCTATACTTTATCACCTAAAATAGTGGTGCAAAGATCAAGTTAATTCTATGTATGAATTTCTCCATATTCTCCTAAAAGAAGGAAACGAATCTGCCTAATTTTTTTTCTTTCCTGCTGCAAAGACAAAGTGAAGAAAAAAAAGAATGCGGTCACTTCTATTCTTTATTTTACCGTGTGAAAATTAAAAAAAAAGGGGTTGGGCCCTTTTTTAAATTCTTTTGATAAAAATTATTAGTGGTTAAAATTACCAATTAACTCTTTTTATAAAAAAAAATATAAGGGTTATTACATACTCTTGAAACATATACTTTAAAGTTGCATAAGACTACTAAGTTTTAACATAAGTTCCTATATGATGTTGATGATAAGGGCCTCAAAGTATGTTATGAAAGTTAATGGATGTCATGAAAGTTATGAGAATGTTATAGAGCCCTTAATGATGTTTAAGGGCCAATTCTCATTTGAGCGGATCCCAAGTTAATGAGCTACTCCTATATCATTATAAGTGTGTTTCAAAGTTTACAAATATTTATGTATATGCCTATGTTATCAGTATCTAGTGGGGCTAGACTTAACACCAAATGAGACACTGAGGTGGAGTTCGAAAAGGAAACCTTAGTAGAAACCTCTTGTCTTATTAACAATGTGCCAATATAGAAGTCCTTGTAGGTTATAGCTAGTGGATCCATAATAGCAAAGTTAAAATAAGATATGTATGCCTAAGTTGACAGAGTTCCACCCAAAAAGTGAACTCCCCGTGACAATTATGACGTACCGCTCGATTTGTCGAACTCGCATCATTCAAGAAGTGCCAAGAATCATCTAGGAACATCCACATTAGCCTGGAGGACTCCGGAAGATTTTAGAGATATGTGGAAGACTCTAAAATTGTGTAGAAGACTCTAGAGATGAGTGAAAGACTCTAGAGACATATGGAAGTCTCTAGAAATATGTAGAAGACTCTAGAGATGTGTGGAAGACTCTAAAAACCTATGAAATTCTCTAGTGAAGTATGAAAGATTTTAGAGATGTGTTGAATTCTGTAGAGAATCTTAGAAGGTTTTAAACTTGTGTGGAACATGAAGGAGGACACTGGAAGGTTCTAGAATCGTGTAGAATATTATAGATATGTCTTGAAAACTTTAGCCTTTTCTAGAGTTTAGAGAATCCTAGAATAGGGATTAAAATGTAAATATTAAGGGGCTTCTTATATAAATATTAATTACACTTTGACCCCAAATTGTAAGTATAAATAGAGGGGGTCATTTCTATGTTAGGCATCAAGCAAGCAAAGCAAGTCTTAAGCAAAGTATTGTAAGCAATCAAGATCTTACTACAAAGTTCTTTCTTAGTCCTCAAGAGTTCAAGTTCCTTCATAAAATCCTTTAGCTTAGTCTTTTAATGTTTTGCTAAACGCTAAGAGTTAGGCTGACTAGCAACTTGAGTGGAAAAGTTTGCTAGGCCGCACGGTATATTGGAATTACGACCAAGTCGGTGACACAATATAGGGGGTTATGTTAAACTACATATAGTAGCTCGCATGGTCTTAAATATGGATTATAATCTCCTCCTACAAAGCTATGTGTTTGATGTTTATTTACTTTAAATGTGTTTCCATACAATGCATTGATCGTTTACTTCATGTTGAGCTTTATTCTTTAGTTATGATTATGCAAGTTTTGAATGATGACAATATAATTTCATGAATGATGACATTACAATTTCATGTGTGCATTACATCTCACATATTTAGTATATTCCAATGTTGTAATGCATATTTTGCCTACATGATATCACCACGTAGGGACCGACACTCCTCTTTCATCGGCATGTGGCTAATTTTCGACATCAAGACTAGTAGCTTTGGTGAGCCCTCTAGTTCAGGGACTACACCTCATTCTTCATGCTATTTGTACTTGAGACATTCTCGTCTTTTGAGTTGTATTATGAAAAATTTTACCTATGACTTCTATACTTGGGGGAGTTTCGGGTATGTCTTAGCCCTCCTAAGTCTTTTATGTAGATGGAATGTTTGGACGATATGATTTAAAGTTTGAGTTGTGTTGTCCTTCCATGATTTTTATGATTGAATGTTCTCATTTGTAATGACCCTCCGAGTTATTTCCTTCATTTTGCAGCCATGTTGTGGATTGAGTATGTGTATGCCGACCTCGAGTCATTATTGACTTATTGAAACTATTGGCATGGTGGTTGGATAAGTTATTTAGGAGTTTTGTGAATTTTTTAGTTAACTAGGAAGTTATACCAATGAAATATGTTTTTAAGTAAATTCCTAGTAACTGATCTTGGAGTGAAATTCTGACGATTCCATCAACCCCGAAATGGCCGAATAGGCTAGTGGTATATCCAGTGCAATTATATCATTGGTTGTAAATTTGGTCACCGGAACCGACTAATAGTTGACTCAGTTAATGCCCTGGGGAACCATGCCCTGGATGATAATTTTGATAGCACAGTTAACTTTAGAACGTCAATTTTGGTCTATGACGATCCTTCATGTGATATTGAGGACGTCCATATACGACTTGACCCCCTACGAGCTTTCTGTTAAACATTGTGTATTAAGAAGTGGGACTCTCAATTTATCATAGGAGGCTCTGTTAGGAATTCTGACTACACCACTGAATCCAGAACGTCAAAATTCATAGGGTCACATAGTTCGTTTGTGAAAATTGGAGTTCAAATGAGCCTGAAACAACGAAAAAGGGATAAAGGATTAATGGGAAGAGAGAGGATCATGTGGCAAATTCTCTTACTGTCAAGTGGTACAACCTGGTGCTGCCACGTGGTAGAGAGGTGGCAGCAGCTAATATAGGATGTATATATATACTACTATTTTTGAGCTCATTTTTCATCCAATTTGAGTGATTCAAAAGGCTACATGACACAAATTTTGCAAGGATATCGTGGTGGTGTCATGATTTTTGGCATGTATTTTGAGGTAAAATCCTTGTTTCTTTTGCTGATCATGTATCAGAATTAGTGAAAACTTTACATTGTAATATCTCAATTATTCTCAATGGAATTAAGTGAAATTTATGTCTAAGTCATTCTATTTTTCGAGAGAACTTTGTAGTATGCTTGGATCTTATTAATTTGGCTGTATTTTTGTGGAATTTGACTTAAAAGTTATGTAAGAAATATTTTTAACAAGAAATGCAACTTTGTTTTTGAGTCGTTTCTCTGTCTTCTGAGATTTGTCTTGGGCTCAATTTATGGCTATGGACTCAAAGTGATTTACGTATCATTTTATGGGGATTGGTTTGGTATTTCAAGTATGGGTCCCATTTTCCTTATTTTTTAGTTTTAATTGATGTATTTTCACCTGTTTCCTGAGATTTATAGCTAAATTAGCCGTAATGATCTTGTGACTTATATTTTGATATTTAGGCAGCATCTCGAAGCGATTCAGAGGGAAAGGTTTGACTGAATTAACTCGGAGCATGAGACACTGCTTAACTGGTAGGCTAGGCTTTCTCTAAACCTCAAACTAAGTTTAAATGCATGCGTATTTGAACTAGATTGGTTGAAATATATTATTTATAGATTGAGTTGTGGAGTATACGGTGTATATGGTTGGGTGTGATTTGTATATTGTATATATATGATCTCATGGGATGCTAGTTGTTATATTGAGGGATGCGTTGGCTGTAGCTGCTATACTATCTGAGTTCTTACACTGTATGAATACGAGAGAGCCTGAAAGAGGTTGGTTGGGATTGTGAGCATGTGATAGGTATGTACACTGAGCTTGACTTTCGCCTGTATATGTGTGTGGCCTGAGGCTACCGATATATACTAACTCATGAGGCTAACACATGATTACATGCTACCCTGTGCACTAAATCTAGTATCTAGATCTGAGTTGAGTATTTGTGGTGGAATTTTTTCATTAAACAGGATTTTATGTTGCCTTGTGGTCAGAGGTGAATCTAGTAATTCAAGAACATAGGTGCACTATTACTTTAAAAATAAGATCTAAAATTTTATAATCGTGACAACTTGACGAGTAAAATAAAATAACTTACATTGTCATAAAAATATCATCAATTTATATTTTGAAAACGACCCATAATAGCATCATTACTTACAGTTGTGAATATCTTACACTCTATCTTAGAAACTAAACAACCGTTCAAGAATTCTTCACTAATGCTATTACGTAGATCATTTTAATGAGCTCATTGAGGAAAATGCTCTTTCCACACTTGCAGTAGCAACTAGAAAAATCAATGTCTGGTTTACAAGTTAAAATACAATAGACCAAGTTTGATCCAATTTTATTTTTGCTATCATTATAGCAAGATCGTTAATCCCTTTCAAGTTGGGAAACTTGTTATCATATTCTTGAGCATAGACAATGAAGCTATCAAGTTAATAACTGAGATCTCAAAGTTGGTTATTATCAAAATAACTTTTGTAATATTCATCTAAACTCATTATTCTACTCTTGTCAAAATTAGCAAATGAATCAAGCAGATTCAAACTAGCCATACCAAGAAGCAAGTCACTAGTCACAACATCAAAATGGTTATTAAGCTTTTGAATTTGCAAATCAATAACTGCATAAAATACTTATGAAAGTGATGTAAATAAGAAACTTCGGACCTCTTACGCTTAGAGCTTGGATAGTGTTCAATCATGCTGGGAATCAAAACATTAATTTTGCCATAAAATAACTAAACCTCATCTATTAAACACTCAAAAGCACCTTCTCTCATTGTTTGCAATTTTATTGTTGAAAGATTAAGTAATCCCATAACATTGAAAATATCTTGATCTTTCTTTTGTAAAAAATTTGTTCAATTCATTTGTATAAAGCAATATTTTAAACATCAAATGCAACATAAAGATAAATTTAAATCTTGAATTTTATCCAAAAGGTGTCATGTTGTAAGTTTATCAAGGTCAAGTCGAGAATCTTCTTCCATATCTTTAAGCACATTTGCAATTGAATAAAATATAATCATAAAATTTTCCAACTTCTTGAAATAGGATCCCCAGTGAGTATCACCTGGTCGTTGGAGGCCACGTTCTTGAGTCAATCCTTGCTTAATAAGAATTTCTCCAGATTTAAGTAATTCTTCCAACTTCTCAATTTGGTGTTGTCGAAGTAAGTCCCTACATTTAAAATATGATTTATAACACATTAATAACACACAGAAAATTATTTTCACATCCGGATGCTTTTTAGAAAGAGCCACAAGTGTCAATTGCAACTGATGGACAAAACAATGAATACAATATGTGGACGAAGCATCTGGTAAAATCAAGGACTTTAGGCTATTTTTTCTCCTTGCATCTTACTAGCTCCATCATAACCTTGTCCACGTAGTTTTTATAGATAGAGTGAATGCTCTGAAAGTAAAGAATAAGTTAAACTTTGCAATGATCTTGCTGATGTATCACTCATATGAACAACACCCAAAAAGCTTTCTATCAACTTTTCATTTTTGTTGACATGTCATAAGACTAGTGCCATTTGCTCTTTGTGTGAAATATCTTTCGATTCATCAACTAATATTCCAAAATAATAACCATTCAGGTCTTTGATGATAGCTTTAATTGTTTCTTTAGCACAAACATCTATACTTTCTTTTTGAATTGTTGAACAGATCATCATCTCATTTTTTGGAGCGTGTTGTAATATTACCTTTTCCACATCCGAGTGATTAGCTCCAGGAAATTCCAAAAGTTTAAGAAAAAGACCTTTGTAATCAGAATCTTTACTCTCATCATGACCACGAAATGGTAATTCGTTTCTTAGGATAAACCTTACCACATCAATTGAGGCATTTCAGAGAATTCGATAGTCACTTTTATTTTCTCACTTTGCTTGTGAAGAGAAGATTGAATTGATTGATGTTGATTCGCAAAATCAAGCATTCTATCAAACATTTGTTATGAATATTATTTACCTCACCAATGTGCTATTGAATTCTTTCCAAACCATGGTTCTAACTTCTAAAACCATCTTGTGTAAATGATTTTTCCTTATTATTAAGGCTTTCAATTCACTATTGAACAAATAACAACAGAAGCAAACTATAACATCATCTTTTATGCTATATTCCAACCAAGCAGAATTTGAAGGTATAAACCATTGAGGATTAAATTGATGAACTTTGGTCACAAATGTTGTTTTAGGATATTGTAACACTCCAATTTTTTTAAGCTAAGACCGAGTCATCCTTCATATGATATAGGATTTTATTTGAGGATTTTTAATTGAGCATAGATGTTAAAGTCAATTATTTAGTATGAGAATATAATTAGAGCTGATATGAGGTTGTAGTTCTATTGTATGATTTTATAAAAGACAGGTGAACTAATGACTTGTAAGTTTTCTATACATGCTGGGATCAATTCCTAAGTATTTAAAGTATATTAGGTGTTATTTAGAGTCATAAGGGATCTTTTACATCAAGCCAAGTTCAAAGAATTTCTAGCAATTAAGTTTTCGTATATGTCGATAGAAAAACCAACTTCAAATGACTATATCTCCTAAAGTATAATGAGTTGGAGGAAATATAATATATTAAATCAAAGATATTAGAATTAGCTTTCCCATGCATCTAATTTCACGTTAATCAGAGTTCGGAGTGGAAAGTTATGACTATTTTAGTGGAGAGGTCCAGAGCTGTCCGAAAGTCCGCGTCGGGAGCGAGTCGCAGACCCTCACTAGATGAGTTAATGACTTTTAGTTTGGGAGTCTATTTATGATCCCCAAAATATATAAAACATTAGTTTTCATGATCAAAACCCTTTCCTTTCTCTTCTAAACATAAACGATCAAGAATCATCAAGAAAATCATCAAGTTAGGATTAGCTTCCAAGATTTCTCCTCCAGGTAAGTATTCTTCATGAATTTGAATCTACCCAACTCCAATTTCTTCATCTATTCATGAAGCTCTAATAAGATTTTAAATCATAACTTAGGATTTCAAGAAAACAAATTCAAGAATCCTAGGAAAGGATTTTTTAACTCTTCTTATTCAAGAATTTTGGTTCTTCATCAAGAACTCTAAGAGTCTAAGTCAAGAATTTAAAAATCAAAGATAATTCTTTTAATCAATGTCCTTCCAAGTTCTTTGACCTTAAAATAAATATGAAGATTGAGGATTTTCTCCAAGAAAGAGGAGAGAAGATCGCAAACTTTCCCCAAACTTCAACCAATGATTTCTCTCTCAATTTTGATCGGATTTGAGCAATTCAAAAGGATAAATTGTATATTTTTCTGAGCATAACACCATGGGAGCTTCAGAAACCGAACTTACTGCTTTGTTTGAGCTAAAAATTACACACTTACTACTGCACTTTTAATGTATTTTGAAAAATTTAACATGCGATTTCTTCCTCATGTTAGCTCCATTTTTGAATTGGTTTTCGCCGTTGAATTCCTTATCACTTGGGAAACATTTTCATATAATAATTTTTAGATTCCGATGGTATTTTTCTAGCAATAAAATTTTTAGACCGTTTTACTCTTTTCATCCGAATTAATTGATTTGAGTATTGTTAGATTTATTATATAATTATAATGCTATATTTGAATAGATTTTGATGAATTGGAGTGTCATAGAAAGGGAAAAGCTTCAGAATTGATGTGATTTGAGACTTTATATAAGTCAAGTGAATTTCTTAACCTTTTATATAGAATCTTATGTTTCTTGTGTGAGGTGTTGAGAATGATTATGTAGGCTTTCATTGAAATATTATTAATTGGGTAATTATCCTATGCTGATATTTTACTTGTGAATTAATGAGAGAGGTTTATTATATGTGAGATAGTGATTATTTGTTATTGATATCGAAGTGATACTTACTTTTATATATGAATGTTGTTAAGGTTGTGATGGTGTTGAGATTGAGGATATGACAACATTTATGTTATTGAACTACCCATTCTTAATTTTGAGATATATGAATTTGTATGGGCATCTTAGATATTTTATTTTCATAAACATATGTGCATTTACTATGTGATTGCTGGATGTTCCAAGAAAAGAAATATAAAGCCGATGGGAAATGGTTTCGGCAAGTGAAAAAATAGAAATGTAAAGTCAATGGGAAATGGTTTCAGCTAGTGAAAAAAATGAGAATTAAAGAGGATATACTATGATTTGAGGAATGTGTCACACACCGCAACGGATACTATGATTCGAGGGTCGTGTCATTCGTCGCGACAGTTACTATGATTTGAGGGATGTGTCACACGCCTCGATAGATACTATGATTCGAAGGTTATGTCGCACACTGCGAAGGCATGTTTATGATCAGCGGATGTGTATCACTAGGACAGACATGCATCATTCTACGTGACATTGCATTGCATCGCATTACATCTCATTATCATATATAAACGTGGGAGTGCTTTATGAAACTTATGATAGATGCACTTAATCTCTGATGTTGTTGATATATAATAGTTGTTGTGGTTATTGAGCTATCTGCTATGTACATTATGAACTATTATGCTGGACTGATTTTATGCAAATTGTAGTTGTGAGGGTTTGGTTGGAGTGTTGGGGATATCGATATTCTATATTACTTAATTTTGTGTTTAGTAGTTTACTTGCTGAGTACCGTGTGTTTGATACTCACCCCCTTGCTACAATAATTTTACATGTTGTCAGCCCGAATTGTCATGATACTCTCCACTCTTCCTTGCCCGAGGCTTCCTGTGGAGATTGTGAGAGGTAGTTGTTTGCCATCCCAGCTGACTTCTTACTCCTACTTATAATTTTGTTCTATTATAGAAACAGAATCATTTGATACTTGTGTTTTCTTTCGAATCTATTATAATACGTTAGAAGCTTCTGCATATGACAACCAGGTTTTTGGGGGATTTTTGCTAAGTTGATTTATTATTCATAATTGAACTTACATTTTTATTATAATTCTGCATTTTAACGTTATAGTTGGGTTGTAGGCTTACTTGTCTTGGTGGAAAAAGATGAGTGCCATCACGCCTGAATTTTGGACCGTGACAAGTTGGTATCAGAGCCTAGGTTTATATGTCTCATATGCATACAAGTTGAGTCTAAGTAGAGTCTCAAGGATCGATATGAAGATGTTCGTACTTATCTTTGAGAGGCTATGGAGATTGTTAGGAAACATCCCTTTTTTTGTTCTTTCTTATCATGCATGGTTACGTTTATTGGTATTGAGATATGCCCATGTTTTTTTGATGAGATAGCAAGAGTGATGACTGATTGAGGCTTATAGTTAGAAATATGTATCCATTAGGTAACTAGTGAAGGGATGAGTCGATGGCCATAAGCGCGATGAAAAAGTCAAAAGTATCCTATGATTGCCATGATGAGATGAGGTATATAAAGAGAGAGAGTTAGTGTCAGAACATGTTAGAGCGTGCCCCAAACTAGAAGGAAATGTATGTTGATGTGTTGTAGTATTCATATTATTGAGGGTGAAGTGTAGCTCTTAAAGAAGGGGAAAAAGTACTTTTTATGTGATAGATCAAAATTAGGCCTATGATTGTACATGAGAGTTCATGAGATTCAGAGAGTTATATGCTTAGCCAGATAAGAAGGTATAGTGAATGGGTGAGTGGTACATGAGTAGTGAAGAGGGAATATGTTGATTGATTACTTGCTATGATTTTAGTAGCATTATGTCCCCTAAAATTTTACCTAGTAATTGCAAGTCGGCATTAGAGATGTATGTGATGGATGCACATGTTAATGTTAGACCCTAAGCTTGAATTTTTGAGGAGTAGTGTTAAAGAGGAGATAGCATGATGATAGTGATAGTCCTTGTTAAAGATTTTACCTAAGAGTCTTGTTGTAGTGCATGTTCAATGATTAAGATATTGGCTGGCAAGGAGCATGGTGCTAAGAGTAGAGTAGAAGTACCCCCTAGATGGAGATAGTAAGTTAAGAGAGAAACACTAGAAAAGAGGAGACTTACGAGGTTTAGGATATGTAACCACGATTGTGTACAAATGCGTGAGGCTCTAAGTTATGACTGTTATGAGAATCTGAATAGTATATTTGAGTTATTGATATGGAGTAGGCTAATGTAAGTAATCTTTGTTGTCATAAGAAGCTAAGCGATTGGGCGTATGAATAGATGATGATTAGTTCTCTATAACAATCTAAGTCTTATACAAATAAGTTTATGAGAGCACAGTGGTTGAGCATTAGCAGGCAAAAAAAAATGATGTTAGAGTGTAATAATTGTGGAAAGTGATCATGTACACCAATAATAGTAGCAAAGAGAGAGAACGAGTGTTCCA
>JAOTQJ010000011.1:8473850-8490394 GCA_025642045.1 Solanum sejunctum | reverse complement strand
GATGGGCGAGGATCAATTAGTTAGCTAACGAAGTTGATGTTGAAGTAGAAAGAAGGCTAATAAATAGGAACGGAGTCAGGGAATTCTCACTTTGAACTTGCTCCTGCGACTTCTTTTTAATTTGGTAGGGCATGACAACGAGATCTCATGAGAGCTTTTAAAGGTATATAGTTAGACCCCCTGATAACAAAAGTAGAGCATACGATGATGCCGCTTGTTTTCATTTCGTGGGTGGGTTAGGGCAGGTTGAAGGGGAGGGGAAGTTACTCGGGAAAGTGGTGGATTCTAAAATGACTTTCCTTGGTTCCATTGCTACCGCGGAGATGTTTTGGCTTATATTCCTACTAATGTAATTTCCATTACTAATGGACTAGAAATGAACGGAGAAATGGTGAAACGCGTGGAACCACATATTGGATTATGTAGCAGGAGATGGCTCGACAGGCCAATTGAACCTTCTCGAATAGGATCTACCCATTCGAAAATAACATCCTCTGACTGGTCGAACAAAGACGAAAGTCGGACATAGTGATCCGGGAGCGGAGGAAGCATGGGTCCTCGCATGGGACGGACCCATAGATTCATTGTTTGCTGTGCAGAATCCTTCCTACACCTGCACACGCGCTTCCCCAAAAGGAGAGGAGACACATCGTAACAATTCACATCAATAGCTGCCCTTGTCTCTCTCTTTCTAATGGACAAATCTTTTCATCCGCCAACCTATTCAATTCTAGAATTAGACTTGCTATTAATGTGGGTATCTCTGTTTTCAGAGTGGGGTCCACAACTCAAACAACAGCCATGAAATAGGTAGCTGGGAAATTCAAATTAGAACTAGCGCAATTCGCAGAATTAGAAGCCTTTGCACAATTTGCTTCTGATTAGGCATAGAGTATGTGTTAGTACGTTTGAATGTACTAAGTATATAGGATGCAATGCAATAAGTGATAAGCACCATAAGCAAAATGCATAACAGAGGCAATAGGTATGCATATAGCAATGTGGCATGTATGAATGATGCTTGGAATAAAAACATGCTTATATAGAACATAATACATGTGCAACGAGAGACCACTATTAGTGCATACCTAGGGGGCCTACCACCCCCTTGGAGAGGCGAATAAGGTACAAACCCCTCAATAGGTTGATGAGGTACAAACCCCCCAACATGGTTGATGAGGTACAAAGACACCAACATGGTTGATGGAGTACAACCCCCCCCCCCCAACGTGGTATCAAGGAATAAAACCTTCAACATGGTTGCACGGGCCTACCACCTCCCAAGCAAGGGGTTCGAGGTACAAACCCCTCAATAAAGTTACCTGAGCTTACAACCCTTCGAGTGAGGCTTGGTCAATTCCCAACAATATAGATATAATATCATATACATATATTTCTTTCATCACCGTATAGTCATTCAACTCATAAGGCATGCATTGGACCTTCAATTCCTCAAGAAATCATAATCTGAACATTTTATCAAACACTTGACGGGTGTGTAGTGCTATTGTTAAACCATTCAAAAGTGAAATCATGCTAGAAAATTCAATGTAAAACCATCAATAGATACTTGGTAACATACTCAAGCCATATACATCAAAACCCTTCATCAAACCTCACAATAGATCTTAGATTTATAACTCCAAACATGCTAAAACAGCGACCATTTCATGAAACCCCAACATAATATGCAGTGAAATTTATAATAGATAAGACCCATGTATAAATGAACTTTAAATCATGCAATTTTAGATAAAATCAACTTTAAATAATGAAATTTTAGATAAAAGAGAGCTTGGGTATCATGGGTGAAAGGAACCCACGAAAGAAACCCACATATCTTAACTTTGGAGAATCCTTGAAGAAGATTGGAGATGAAGACTTGAAGCTTGATTGAGAACCTTAAGATCAGGATGAGTTTTTGAGACTTGAAAGTGGAGATGAAATATTGGCTAAGTGTTTGAGTGAGTATTTAGGAATGTCTTGAATGATATGAGGGTGAAATAAGGCTAAGTATAGGCATTTTCACGTATGGAAACACTTAGGCCCAAGACTCAAACTTGAAAAATTGGGCAAAATTTATACTGAGGCGTGCCCTTGGCGTGTCGCGCCAGGGGCGCAAAAACCTCATTGAAAATCATATTTTAGGAAAATAAAATTCTGATTCGCTTGATCTAAATTCGAGGTTAGACCAATTTCTCACTCAATTTGACCCTCTGAATAAGACTATGAAGTCGAATTTTTGATATTACAGACAGATTTTGAGATATATGGATATTACGATTCTGGGCACTTTCAAGGTACATTCCTGGGTTGTTTCAAGTACGACATGTCCTATTTGGTTGTAGGATGAGATCCTGAACCCCATTATCTACGAGCCTAGTCTATAGCTCATAGACACTTCTACGGTCCATAATAACTCTTTGTATATCCAAGAACAATCTTTAAAATTTCACCAAGTACCTGCCCTATCCACGAGGCCTATCTACGACCTGTAAACCACAATCGCAGGTCGTAGATGAGGCTCATAAATGACTGAACTAGAAATTGGACTTGGGTTTTTCTCCCATAATTCAACCTTTTAACATGCAGGGTATTACATTAAACTTTCATTATGATTCCTTAAATTGCATTGACCATGTTTATATTTTACTATCATGATTTTAATGAAATGTTTATTATGTTTCCTAACTTGATCAATTGCACATCATAACATATTGTATATTGCACTTTTCACTTAGTACATTCCATCACACTGATTGCATACTTGTTTCTATAGCGTCTTATTATATAGGTGTAGATGCTCCTTTCCATATTGTGTGGCTAGTAGCAATTTTTTAGACTTCAAAGATTGATGAGTTCTCGTTTTCCAAGGACATACTCTGATGCCTACATTTGGATTGTCTCTTATTTTACTTTCAAACTTTGAGTTAGCTAAGACTTGTCCTAGTAGCTCATGCACGTAGTAGAGGCTTTTGAATATTATTTTGTAGGCTAGGTTGTATTATTTTGAAAATTATATATAATATTACTTTTCATTAAAATAAATATAATATTTATACAAATAAAAAAATAAATACTATTAATTTGATGCAATAGTTTAATCTACTATGGACTGGCAAATATGAGAAAATCATTTCAATTACTTATAATATAGATATGTTAATAGGTTATAAATACATAAAGTAATAATTTGAGTTGAATAGTTAGGAGTTAAACAATTAATTGATTAAAATTTAATTTTGAAAGACTCCTAAATATAAAAGGAGTAGTTTAATGTTCGACGGTAATTTTAATTACCCTTTTTTTTAAAAAAAATTACTATATTTCATATTTTTATTAACAAAATATTTGATAATCAAAATTTTAGTTAATTTAAAGTCTTAAATATTTCAAACATAATTATATTTTTTTTCCTTCATAGCCTAAAAAATTATTTATATAAAATAGCCCTAAATCAAGGTGAATTCTAAATATAAAAAAATTTTAATTCAAAAGTGAGAAACTAAATAAATAAAAGATAAAATAATAAATTTTAAAAAAAATAGTGAAAAGACGATTTTGTGTAAAGCAAATTATTTTAATGAAGGGCAAAAAGTTCAAACAATATTTTTAAGGACCTTCATGTTTTTAATATAGTACTAGTTCAATGTATGTCCATTGCAGGTTTGTGCCGCGTCAATTTAAAACTTATATATAAATAGTACTTGTCATTAAATAAATACAATGTTTATGTAAACAAATTAAATAAATATCATTAGTTTAATGCACTAATTTAGTTAATTGTGAAACAATAAAAATGAGAAAATTAATTCAATTTGTCTATTAATATAGATATGTTAATGATTTTTGAATACACAAAGTAATATTTTGAGTTGAATATTGAGAAGTTGAATAATTAACTTATTAAAATTTAACATAACAAAAAAATTCAAAATATAAAAAGGAGTAATTTAATGTTTTCAATATAATTTTACTGAATTTTTTCTTTGTAAATTTGTTATATTACATACTTTTATTAAAAATCTTTAATAGTCAAAATTTTAGTTAATTATTTACATAGAATAGTCATAAATCAAAAGTGAATTCTAAATATAATGAAATTCGAATTCAAAAGTGAATTTTGAAACTAAATAAATAATAAATTAAATAATAAATTAAGAAAATAGTAAAAAGATGATTCATTAAACATTTCTAGTTTAGTCTACGTGCTTTGCATATATGTATCATGTCAATTTAAAAATTATATATAAATAATACTTGTCATTAAAAATAAATACAATATTCATATAAACAAAATTGAATAAATGCTATTAATTTGATGCAATAATTTAATCTACTATTACGAACGACCAAAAATAAGAAAATCATAGAGATATATTTTTGGGAATAGTTAATTATACTCGAACTAACTTTTAATTATTTTGGACCAAGATGCTATGTCTTAATTTAATTCATTACCATTTGACTGATTGTTAGACAAATGTTTAATAGGTGCGCGACACATTTGTTACTATTAGTCTGTCTAATAAATAGAAGGCTGAATAGCGATGCGTAAGTGAATTATGTGGACAACCATGTATAACTTAAACCTCCAATAATTTATGAATCTTCTTTCCCACTGATATAGGCTAACAATTCAAGGAAAGATCAATGGTTCTCACCATCACATTCAAAATGTTTTGGCCACAGCCTAATTCTTAATTTCCTCATTCTTGAATCTATTTACAATCAAGCAATGTTCAAGTACGAGCTCGAAGAACTTTATTTTTAAACTTCTCTACTCATGTCAGGAAGAATCCATTTTTAGCAGTTCACAAGGGCTGAAGGTCATTTACATGATTGTGTAACCAGGGCCGCCTCCACCTTCTGGGACTCTCCACTCGATATTCTGTTTTGGATCTTTAATACTGCAGGCCTGCAAGAATACAATTTCTTTTACAGTAATCTGGATGGCAATATGACACAACACGTTGCATATGAGTATAAACTGAGCAAGTGAACAATAGACTCGTCAAATTGCCATAGGACTATCAGCAAGAACCCTGGCAGATTGCTGGATGCACAATATCTTTTATGGATTACTGCAGCTAAGAGATGTCTATACATGTATGCGAAACAATTTTCGTTGCTTTAAGATGTAACAGCTTTAACTCAAGATTGTACCAGGGACATAAGACAGCATTACCTTGCAGTGCAAGCAGTTTTGAGCATTGATGTGTAATTTTAAGTCATCAGTCTCATCCGGTATGTACCTATAATTTTGAAGAAGTCAATTAACAAAATGTGTAGCATGTGAGAAGGAAATGAAAAATTATTTTCTAGACGAGAATATTACTCATAAACTCGTGCAGGACAATATCGTGCCTCTGGTCCAGCATACTTGGGCAAGTTGACATTTTCTGGAACAGTAGGATCTCTCAGATGAAGATGAGATGGTTGGTCATGATCATGATTTGTGTTGCTCCTACAGGAAGGAGATTAGAAAGGAAATTAGCAGTTCTGTTTTGAAAGAAGATCTAAGCATTTAAGAGGTGGGGTAAAAAAGGAAAGCAGTTATGTGTAAACTATGCATCAACAAATAGGCACATTTAATCGTATTTCATCATCTTTGACCAAACAATTCTATTATACTCGCTATAAATTCATGTTCTTACAGGGGAAATATAGCTATAGTATAACATGAGGGGGAATCAACAAATTTATCACCTACAGTCCTACTAAAGAACCAGAAAAGGGCTATGACGAACAGACCATTTACCTGTACAGAGAGGTTGGTACATCGAAAGATACAACACCATCTGGCTTTGGGTACTCAATTGGTGAGAATAATTGTGCTTCCTGCAGATCAAGGACCAAATTCAGGTAGTTATCACACTTGATCTGTGAGCTATACTCTGCAATTTAAGAACATAACCAACTCTCCAGAAAGAGCACACTTAACCTCTGCTGGATATTGCCATACAAATAAACACGGAAAAGTTTGAAGCGGGTAGGTATGGAAGAAACTACTTTATGATTCATTTGGTAAATGTGAAAGAGTCTCTTTTAGTTTTGAAGAGAATAAACATGAGTATATTTTGGTTTCTCCAAAGATGCCAATCAATATACGAACGTACTTTGATTTGCAAATCCACAAGAAAAACCTGGGGATAACAGAATGTGGTACAATGATTTCTCTCCAACTTTTCATTTTTCCATCTAACGACGGAAGTTACTTTGCTGTATGAACAGGAAGTGAGTCAATATACTAATTCCACATCAGCAAATAAATCCTCTGCAGCATTGACCAATCTGCTTCCGTCAATCTGCTTCAGTTTCTACCTTCATTATGAACATTCGTAGGCCAGCACCATTAAATTTCATAAATCACAGAGATCAACGACGGTCAATGAAAGTGCACTTCTTCCACAATAAGCAATTCAAAGTGCTCCACACCACTAAGTTATTTCGGTGATCCAGTGACTTCAAAAGAATGAACCACTGAACAGAGTATCCCCAACATAAATGGAAAACAGTATCTGAATTTCATTTTGCTGATGATAAAAGTCCTTCAGAGTAATGTCCGTGTCCAGTAAGAATCTGCTGGAAAGCTAAACAAGTACAATTAAGGGATCATGCCAGCATGGTCCGTAGTACAGCATCCAATCTAAAGACATTCTAAAAGAATGCAGCAAGAGGGCTCTTGAAGGGGCAAAATTGACTCAAACTGAACGTTTTTATGCTTTTGAAAATTTCTTGGAACTCATATGACATACCAACTTGTATAGATGATCTTTTTAGGTTTGTAAAGGATACCACCTTTAGATGTCCTTCCTAGTCCACAACCAGAGCATACATAAAATCTAAGCTTTAAAATCTAAGCTTTACCAAAGAAAATTGTAAAGCCTCTAGAACTAGCTTGGGCTAATTTAAGGGCTTAATCGTTGTAGTTAATGAGAGGCCAAAGTGTTTTTGGACTGACTTGGGAATAACGATGTGTTAGGGGCGTGTTAATGGATGTACAATATGGTTAGGGACATAGTTGGAGTGGTAGAAATGACCATAAAACAAAAAAGGCAAAAAGATGTCCCGGGCGATGCAGAGGCCATGTACCACATGACCATCACGTGGTAGTTGACAGAATAATTCAAGCACTCCACACTCTGGCATGCATCGCAGGGAAGGTGCCTAGTCTTACCAGGATGGGTCCATACAATGCATGGCGATTACATAAGTCCTATATGATTGGGGATTTCAGTGGGAGAGAAAACACATTATTTATGGACTTTGTTGAAAACTTCTGAGCAGGGTTTCGACCTAGAAACTTCCAACATAAACAAAAGGAGAGTAGTATGGTCTTTTAAAGATTATTTCACTTCATTAAACAGTCTTACATGGATTTACCCAAAAAAAGTATATCATACTTGATTAGGAACACCCAATTGAGAATTTTCAAGGCTTTATTACATTCAGGTAATTCTACACTTATTCATTCACCAGTTAGATTAAGAGGCTAGCCTAGTGGACTAAACCTCCCATTATGTGCAGGATTCAGGGAAGGAACCAACCATAAGGGTCTCTATTGTAGGCAGTTTTGCCTTGCATTTCTGCCTGCCAAAAGCTTATTTTAAGGCTTGAACTCGTGATCTTTTGATCACATTGCAACAACTTCACCAATTACTCCAAAGCTCTCCATTTGAATGGGATTGGGTTGGGGTGTTCATTCGATGACTGAAAGGCCAGAGTAAACTGTACTTATTGGGACTACATTGAAACATTTGATATGGTGCTTTATTACAATAACGAGCGTCATAAATACACGTGGTTTATAAAGGTGTGTTCTAATATGTTCAAGGAAAATATTGCTAATTGGTTTCTGGACTGGTGGTCATACCATGGTCCGTCCACAAAAATATTACCCCCCCCCTCCCCCTTCAATCAGTCATACAAAAACTGGGCTAAGGTTTCTCCAAAGCTTACTCAATTATATCAAGTAGATCATATTTGCCACCCCGAAAACTTAGGTCAATTATTGAATTTTCGATTCCATGGATTCATAAATGGGTTCCAGAATTTGGTTATACCGAAGAACAAATTCCTTGTTTATACAGAGTATTCTTTAATTATTTTTGGGATAAATTATTAAAGACAGATCCCGCAACAAAAAAGTTATATGGATAAGAGTTACTTGATCAAATCAATACTACTACTACTACAAAATATGCTTCAACTTCTAGCCCATTGATAAATACATCGGTGAAAGGAATTGCCGACGACTTTCTTTACAAGATTGAGAACAGGATAAACATGAACTTATAGCCAAGTATATAAACCAAGCCAAATGAAATCTATTAGATTCAATCGGACTATACGAAAAGGGTAATATGCCCACCGAAGGAAGAATTAATGAAAATATGGAAGATATTCAGTCTATCCCAAGCGACAGAGAATTAACAGATAAAGAGATAGACGATATCGAAAAATTCTACCAAGACGTGAAAAAATAAGGAAAAGTTGATAAAGACGTGCTACAAGAAAGTCGCCGCCACTGTAGATTCACTGTTTAGAACAATAGATACACTATTCATTACTGTACAAATAGACCCATATGTGGGCCCCGTTATACTATGCATAGATTCTTTTTTTTCTATAAATAGGCCTCATTTGTAAAGATTTGGGTAATTTTGAATCTTCTAGTCTTCTCTTTCTCTAAAAAACTCTCTAGACTTTCGGCTTGTTAGTTCCCTTAAAATAAAATACTATTCCGATCATCGGTCTCTGGCCACTCAGGTACTATTTTACTTTCTTTAATTTTGAAATTTAATTCTATTATCCCTTCCCAGACGTGACTATGTCCTGCTAAAATATTGTATATCTATGTCGAATATTTAGTTTCTCTCTTATAATAATTAATATGCAAGAGAGTAGACTAAATTTTAATATGAAATGAATTTCTTATAGTTTCTTGACTTGGTTCCGAGATGGTGATACAGTCGAAATTGGCACTACGGTGTTGGCTTTGTCTTCGTGACTATGCCTAGCAAGCTGTGACATTAAGTACCTTCATTAAGTTGTTTAAAGCGGGATGTCCCTTTCACAGTTAGAACCGCTAGACACATGGGCTCAACACAAGTAGTATCAAGTTCTGACAGGTTCGTTGCTTGGGTAAAAGATAAATTCTTCCATACACTCATCAAGGTATAAAAAATTCTATTATATTAAGGTTTTAATTTTATTTAATACCACAGATTTACCAGGATCTAGGGGCTAGCGGTAGTCCGCTCAGCCATCCAGACTCTAAGTCATAAAATTAAAACTTTAATATAATAGAATTTTTTATAGCTTGATGACTGTATGGAAGAATTTATCCTTTACCCAAGCAAGGGGCCTGTCAGAACTTGATACTACTTGTGTTGAGCCCATGTGTTTAGCGGTTCTAACTGTGAAAGGTGACGCCCCATTATAAACCATGTGTATTTATGACGCTCGTTATTGTAATAAAGCACCATATCAAATGTTTCAATGTAGTCCCAATAAGTACAGTTTACTCTGGCCTGGTTAACTATAACTGGTCTTTCAGTCATCGAATGAACACCCCAATCTTCAATAGATATAATATATTTTACTATCATTTTTGAGAAGTTATAAACTGTCTCCGTAGTATTGTATCCTTGGAAATGCTGGAATTCCATACTACCTGTACTGATCAGTAAATTGTCATAGAAGGATCGGGTTTTGTATGACTTACCCGACAAATATAAATTTGTTATCAAATATCGTTGGAGTATCCTCCAAGGCTCATTTTGTCTCTAAATCTCAGAGTTTCCTAGGAAAAAGATTATCTTCTTTTTACCAAGTTTTTCATAGGTCGTGATATCATCAAGATGAGACTAGCGATCGTAGCAAACATATTACTTTGCTTTTTCTGTTCTGCTAAATATGACTGCAATTGCCCATATAATGGACTATCTTCTAGGTGAATAGAAGGAGATGATGTTGATGAAGCATCTCCTTTAGATACAAGGGAATTTATCAAACTCCTTCCTCCCAACGGTATAACTGGTCATGATCTTTGTGTATTATTCGACGACGAAGATGCGTATGACGATCCTCGATATTGGGACAATCTTTCCATACCTTTTTTCCTTTCCTCTATTACCACGTCCTCCAGGAGTCCAAGGAGGTGATCCGTCCATACTACAAATATAACAAGATTCATTAGTCGGAAAACCAATAATCCAAGGTGTCAAAGACTTGGAATAGTTGTCTAATTTCATCTTCGATATGGATTTTGTCGTAAGTGAAAACAGAGAAATTCAAGTCTTCAGTTATCATTGCGACAATAATTTTATCGAGTATAAGCCACTGCATGTCTATACATAATAACAGTGCTTTTAGAATGGTGATAAGAGTTTATGAACCAGTTCATTGAAGATACTCTCTGGATAAAAAATCAGGAAGAGAATTATCAGTTCCCTTTTAATATTGTATTTCAAAAACAAAAGGTGCTAACTGAGCTTGCCACCTAGTAAAATATTAATTTAGAAACATTATGCTTAAAATTTTTATCGAACATATATTTAACAGATTGAGCAATCAGTTTTTATCAAAAACTTTTGGTTATATAAATTATCTTGGAATTTTAAAACACATTTAACAATTGTTAACATTCACAGTAGCATTTTTTTCTGGGCTTCTGTCTATATTTTCCAGAGTGAAATCTTATCAAGTATTCACATTTATCATGAGGATTAACCTGTTTCAATATTCGCATAACCGATATTAGAAGCATCAGTCTCAATAATTTTTGTCAATTAGGATTAGCAAGAGTCAAACATGGTAGGGTTTTAACCATTTGCTTAATTTGTCAAACTAAAGAAGTATGTTTTTCTGTCCAAGAATCTTTATAACCCTTTTTTAACCTGTCATATAAAGGGGCTAAATCACGTGATAAATTTTTATAAAAAGAAGAAATATAATTAAGGCTTCCCACGAATCTTTGAAGCTGAGTCCTGTCAGTTATAACAGCAGGAAATTTAGAAGCAAAATCAATTGCTCTTTGAATGGGACTAATCTTCCCTTGACAAATATTATGTCCTAAAAATCTATCTTCACTTTGAAATAAACTCATTTTTGGTTTTGATATCACCAAACCATGTTGAACCACAGTTTTCTTGAAAATGTAAAGATGTTTAACATGCAAATCAAATGTTTTAGAAAATACTAAAATGTCATCAATATATACGATGATGAAATGCATATAAGGATTGAAAATATCATTCATGATTTTCTGAAATTCAGGAGGGGCATTTTTTAAACCAAAATGCATAACATTTCATTCATATTGTCCAAACGGGACATTAAAAGCAGTTCTATAATTATGCTCTTTAAAAATTTGAATTTGCCAATAGCCAGACTTTAAACCAAATTTTAAAAATATATTGGCATCATAAAGTCGAGATAATAAATCCTATTTATTTGGAATAGGGTACCTAATCCATTTTAAATACTTATTTAATGGCTTATAATTTATTACCAACCTGGGAACTCCGCGTACTTCCTCAGCTGCATTATTAACATAAAAAGCAGTACAAGACCAAGGAGACTTAGAAGGTTTTATCAAATCCTTTTGTAACAGATTATCAATTTCTTTTTTGTAGAATTCAACTAATTCGGCATTCATTTGACAAGGTCGAAATTTTGTAGGAATATCATCCTCGGAAAAATTATATTCATATCGAAGTGTAATGTTATGCTTTTCTCTATTCCAAAAGGCGCTAGGATGGTCGGCACAAATATCAACAGCCATTTGTTCTGAAATCAATTTAGTCTTTTCTTGTACTTTGGCAGATTTCATTGTATAAAAAGTATTCATGCTAAATAATTTGTACCGTAAAGAATCAACATGTTTTGCTTCATATTAACCAAAGTATTTATATCTCCAGTTACTGGACAAGTAACAAAAGAAAATGAAATGTCTTTATCATTATGTTTGGCTGAAAACCCATTTTCATCTAACCAAGTGAATGGATAAATAGCAGTAGTAAAAGGAATTCCAAGTATAATTGGAGGATTTAATTGATTTTTAACCAAAAAGGAAAAGTGAGGAATACATACTTTATTTTGGCAAATATGGGTATTTGAAACTTTACATTCTATATCTAGAGCATCACCAAAAGCTGATCGAACCACATGAGTAGTTTTTTTAAAATATTTTTAAGGAACTAATCCCTCTTGAATACAACTAACATCTGCTTCACTATCAACCATAGCTATAATAGTTATAGAAAATTGATTATCAATCAAGATTGTACATTTAATGTACCATTTTTGGGCGTTAATAACTTGCATCATACCCAGAAATGAATCATTTTTCGCATCAAGAGATTTTAGAAATTCATCCTTTTCAAAAGCAATATCTTTACCATTACGTTTTTCAGGAAGAGAATTATTTTTCTCCAATTGAGAAATCTGATGATCATATATCGTTTGATCTTGCTTAAGAGATTTAATCTCCCATTTCAAATTTTCAATTTCAATTTTTAAATCATCAAAAGTAGTATTCCTACTTACTTTAGAGGTAGATTGTTTATCCATTGACGATATACTTCCGTTATGGTATAGGAGGGGGGGGGGATAATAAAAATTATCTTTTCGATTGTGAAAACTATCATTATTCAGAGTCGCAGATGTTAAATCAAAGTAGTAACCATATTTAAAATTTTTTCATGAAGTTTTTAATCCGTAACTTCTTTCAAAAGCTCTATACATTATCAGAGGTGATAGTTTTCATGTTTAAATCTTCAACAAACAACAATTTATAAAATGCCTCATCACAATTGCAAGTATCACTTTCGCAATCAGGACAACCAACTTCCTTATTATCATTGTCAAAGAATTCAAGTAGATCAACTTCTTTGGATGCAGTTTCAGTTTCCGAAATATAATCTGACTCGATACCAAAAGTATACAGCAACCTATAAATCTGATCGTAGACCATCTCATCAAGATTAAGGGTATTAAGCTTTTCAAGCTTGCAATTAGGAGCAATATGTCCAAAATTACTGCATCTATAACACTTAATTTTTGCTAGGTCTCTCTTAGATCTATTTTTGGTAAATCTTGTTGACTTACAATGAACTTTTCTAGCTTCTCTTTCTTCCTTAGATCTGTATCTAGATCGTCTCATCCTATAAGCTCAGTCAGAATACTGTCTATCCTTGTATTTAAATTTTTTTTTCTATTAGGAAATGGAGGTTTGTTAACTCCGAACTACTCCGAACTGAGCACAGAAATCACCTAATTTGGTTTCTCTGTTTTAGCTAATCCATCTTCAGTTGTCTAGACAATTTAAGGTCATTGCATAGGTTTAACCCTTCCTGTGTGCAAATACCAATCAACTTACCATAGGTATAACTTTCCTAAGCGATTTCACAATTGGGTCCTCTTAAGGCTTTTCTAACTATTTCAACAAAAGAGAGGGAAGTCCATCTATAAATTTTTGCTTCCAATGACTATATTTAGTTTCGGATAGTTCCATGACTCTACTAAGAAAGGTGTCTTTATACCACCTAAATTCTCCTAAATGGCGACATCATAAACCATTAAGGAGAGTACGAATAGTCTCATACTCATTGGTAAATCGACCACTGAAATGTTCAAAAATACAGGTTACTATGGTGTAAACAACATTTTGACTATTAACAGCAAAAGCAAAGCCTAAGTTATCAACAGCAGGCTCAGGTTCCACCGCACTAATAATCACGACTCTCTGTTCCATAGTGAGAAAATTATCCCACCATCCACGTAACTGGCCAGTAAATCCTGCAACAATCATTCAAGCAATGTTTTTATCACTGTTAGCATTATTACCACTTTTTGCAATAGATGCACTACAGTAGTTAATTGACAATCAGTCAAACCATCAAGGTTCCATTCATAAATTTTAGAACCACTATAAGAGGTGTTAGTCTGATTCCAATCGCGTTCTTCAATCAAAACGTCTTGTGGAGTTGGACGTGGTTAATAATAAGTTTTCATATGGGGCAAATGAGCATACCTTTTGCCTTTTGTCGTTTGACCAGACCTTTAAGCTTATTAAGCTTAGAATAAGTTTGAGTTTTAACTGTCGGAAAATCAGGGATTTGCTCAATTTGATTGGCAAAGTTGTTTGACAAATTAAGAGGTTTTGCATTAAAAGCAACCAATTTTTTTGAAAGCTTTTCCAAATTATCTATATTAAAACTTGGAATTTTTTGAATTCGAAATTCAGGGATTTTTGGAGGAGGCTAAATATTAGCGTTACCTATTTGTACATCTGACTTGGTTCCTGAAGAGGAAGCCACGTCAGAAGACATAGCCTTTCTAGTGCTCACTTCCCTGCCGTACTCAATTCTTTTGTTAAAAGATGTAGCTTATCAAGCTTTTCATGTAAGAACTGATCTATTCCCCTAAACTTTTACATAAAGTTATGATGATTATTTTGAGAAATCAATTTATTAATTTCTTCAATAGTAACTTGAGCAACATCCCTCTATAAAATTTTGAATGGCAACAAATGAGATGGTTGTATTATTAGGTAAAACAAAAGGTGATTGAAGTGGGTAAATTTTGATTTGGCAAAATTAGTTTCAATCAAAAATAGTTTGATTAGGAATGTCAAATACTTTACACTTAGAATTTAAAGAAGATAATAATTTAAAATAAATTCTGTAAGATAACAAATAAGCTCAGATCCAGGCACATAATTATAACCATGTTGTTGAAGAAGGTCTTAGGCCTAACTCACACCCCAAAAGCTAGCTCAAAGGAAGGAGGATTGCCTAAACCTTATAAGGAGACCGCTCATCCCATTAATCACTAATGTGGGACTTTGTGTCTCAACACCCCCCCTCACGCCCAATGCTTAGCAGCTGGTGAGTGGACAATTTTTTCGGGGGCCCAACATTGGGTAAGACAGGCCCTGCTTTGATACCATGTTGAAGGTCTTAGGCCTAACTCACACCCCAAAAGCTAGCTCAAAGGGAGGAGGATTGCCTAAACCTTATAAGGAGACCACCCATCCCATTAATCACCAATGTGGGACTTTATGTCTCAACGCATGTGTTTTAACAATTAATGTTAAAGCATCAAGAATATTAACATCAGTTAGAGATAATTGCAAATTTGGTTGTGTATTGGAATAAACAAGACCATAGGCCACAGTGGATTCTATCGAACCCATTAGCGAATGTCAAAAATTAAGATTTCTAGTAACTCTTAATGCTGCCAAAAAGGTCTCAGGTAACCCTTTAAGAGTTAAAGGCTTAAAACCAATTTGTACCATGCCAATATACAGAAAATGAAATTGATGTCTATAAGGATCAATATCACGTTTTTCTAACAGGCAATAGTCTGTTTTGACGAATTTAAATTTTTCAGTTGTTTTTATCATTTGTTTAGAAGATAAATTATCAAACCAACCATAATTATAAATGGTTTCAACATCAATTTTAGGAATAGTCCATTTATTTAACAAGCCAAGATCCTGAGGTATATCAACGTCTTCTACTTTTTTATTTTTAATACTACTATCTCTCGAATTCATAGAGAAGCAAGTCATATCTATGTCAAATACTTCAAATCTCATCTCATAATCATTATGCAAATTCCTGTAGCTTTATGGGTAAATTTGCGTAACCAATTCCCCCTTAAGTTCCCAGATAGTTTAGGCCACAGATTCCTGATAGTTAGAGACCGCATAGGTGTTGGTCGCAATGTTGGTTGTCCATTGCTCTATCTGACCATATTTGCTAATGATAACATCCTTCCATAGAGCATGGTCCTCTTTACCAAATCTCCACAACCATTTTGATAGAAGACACCGCTTTTATAGCCCTAAATTCTTAATACCCAGCCTACAGATCTCTTACTGAGTTGCACAGCTTGCCATTTGACTAGGTGAATACCCTTTCCTTCCTTGTTGCCCAGCCAGAGGAAATCCCCCCTCTATTTATCTAATTTATCTTCCACTTTAGCAGGTAAGGGGAATAGAGGCATAACATAGGTTGGTAAGGCATCCGGTACAACATTGTTCAATGTTATTCTTCCTCCGAAGGAAAGATAGTCTTCTCCATAATACCATCCCATATTTCTAACTCCTTATGGTTGTTGCCCAGTGGCATCCCTAGATATGCATAGGCAGATTTTCTATTTTTGCAGCTCAAAATAATAAGCTAGGTACTGAATATTGGTATCTTCTTTAACTTGAAACATACTACGTTTCCTCCAATACACTGAGAGCCCTGACACTACCTCAAGAACTATTAGAATTATCCTGATAAAGCACACTTGTTCTTCCTTGGCCTCACAAAAGATCATAGTATCATCTGCACAGAGGAGCTGGCAAATCTGTACTTCTTCTCCAGCTTGGTTGCCTGTTTTAAAACCTGTTGAAGAAGGTCTTATGTCTAACTCACACCCCAAAAGCTAGTTCAAAGGAGGGAAGATTGCCTAAACCTTATAAGGAGACCACTCATCCCATTAACCACCAATGTGGGACTTTGTGTCTCAACACCTCCTTC